>UESW01001739.1:59088-122663 GCA_900491605.1 Calamus simplicifolius | reverse complement strand
AGTACCAAACATAGTAATCAGGAACAAACCCCTTCTTACACAAATGCATCTTAACAGTTTCAACATCTCTATAGGCTTTATTCTGACACCTGTGGAAGTTGCATGGGCACCTAATCCTAGGGCCATCCATCCAGTCAGGTTGGCTACATGTAAATGCGATAAATTCTTCCAATCCATTCAGAAAATCTGAATTAAGCAAGCCATCTTTTATCCTTGCATACATCCACAAGCGAGCCCCGCTCATTTTGACCGACTTATACAAAGTCTGGTAAACCATTAAAGGAAACCACAAAATAAAACTATAGTATTACTAAATATATAACTAAATTATTTCTTTTACACAACTAAGGTTAATAACAACCATTTAAATCATTTATAACTAAACCAATTTTCTTTTAGGCAACTAAGGTCCCTACCATGCAAGGGCGAGCCACGGCTACGATCCTTGGCGTGCTAGCAAGGACCGAGGCACAGGTTCATGGCTAATGGTAGGGCTTGATTTCGGGTCAGGCCGCAAGGCGTTCATTCAATCATGAGACTTCACATGCTTTCAAGTGTCCTAAATTAATTAAACCTTCACTCCATGTCTAAAAGGTAAGGCCCTATCCCATTCAAGAATATATTTTACGATATGGTTGTCTGCTATTGATGATCATCGATCGGTTACGTTGAAATTTCAGCAGCATTTCCCCATATGTTCTCCTAAATGTGTGACATATATGCCACACTAGGAGAACGTATGAGCAAATACAAACTGCAATCTCAACCAAAGATAATTAATAGGAGACTACCATATCACAAAAAATATTCTCAAACTGTCCACCAGGACAATTTGAGAATTTGCAAGACTAAATCTTACAAATTCTCAAACGGGTCTAAAGGTTATAGTGCTGTGATTAATAATATGAAAATTCAAAGACAATCGAACTTATGCTTGTTATTCATAAATTCTTGTCAATTCTACAAATAGAGGCATAGTGTTCTATATATATAGTCAATGGCTTCTTAAAATTATTATGTCAAATATAATTGTTTGTGAAGACTAAAATATAAATAATTGAAAGTACTAATGTGTTCTTGAGAATTAAATAAAACTACAACATGGCTTTCATTCAAGCATTACATAATTTAATGCATCATTCAATTTGAAGCAGAATGTAAATAATCAAGATATAAAAATTATAAATAACTACAAATGCATAAAAATTATTGCATAAATAATTTTTTTTTGCCTGGCCACCGGGGCCAGGCCACGGCCGTGGCCGTGGAAGATAAAAGGGGAGGGGGGGTTTTCCCCACCCCCGTAACAGACATGTTTTTTTTTTGTCCTGACCACCGGTGCCATGGCCGGCTTTTCCGGCCGCGGCTACAGCCGTGGCCGAGAAGACAAAATGGGGGGGGGGGTTTCCCCACCCCCCGTTACATTTTTTTTTTTTTTTTGACTGTGGTCTGGCCACCGTGGCCAGGCCAATGCCGGCCACGACAGTGGCCGTGGCCGGAGAAGACAAAATGGGGGGGGGGGGGTTTCCCCACCCCCCTATTACAATTTTTTTTTTGACTGTGGCCTGGCCACCGTGGCCAGGCCACTGCCGGCCACAGCAGCGGTCGTGGCCGGCTTCTCCGGCCGTGGCCACAGCCGTGGCCGGAGAGACAAAATGGGGGGGGTTTTCCCCACCCCCTGTTACAATTTTTTTTTTTTGACTGTGGCCTGGCCACCGTGGCCAGGCCACTACCGGCCACGGCAGTGGCCGTGGCCGGAGAAGACGGCCACGGCAGCAGCCATGGCCGGAGAAGACAAAATGGGGGGGGGGGGTTTTCCCCACCCCCCCTGTTACAAGAATTTTTTTTTTTTTTACTGTGGCTTGGCCACCGTGGCCAAGCCACTGCCGGCCACGGCAGTGGCCGTGGCCGGAGAAGACGGCCACGGTCTTGGCCGTGGCTGGAGGAAAATTTTTACAAAAAAAAAATTTAGGAAGAGGGTGGGGGGCTTACCTCGGTCGAGAGGAGACGCCGGCGTTGGAGGAGACCGCCGGGGAGCCGAAGCACTGGAGGGGGGGAGCCGGAGCAGCGAACGGTGGGAGCCGGAGAGGTTTTGGTGAGGGCGGCGGCTAGGTCAAGACGGGGAAGAAGAAGAGAAGGCCGGCCAACTTTATATATGAGTTATTAACGATGCAAATTTGCGTCGCTAATAACTCATATATAAAGTCGGCCAGCCTTCGCGTCGCTAATCGGTCACAATTTTTTTTTAAAATTTTATTATGTATTAGCGACGCAACAATGCGTCGCTAATCCATCGTTAATTTGGCCTTATTATATTTTATGAAATAGGTAGCAACACAATTAATTGCGTCGCTAACTTGGCGCCAATGTCCTACGGGAAAATTATTTTTATTTTCTAGAAATTGCATCGCTAAGGCATCGTAATATTTTTTAATATTTTTAAATGATTAAAATAATAATTTATGACATTGCGATGCAATGAATGCGTCGCAATATTATATTTATTTTATTTATTATTACTGATAAAAATATATTTACTAAAAACTATTGCGATGCATAGTTGCGTCGCAATATTTGTTTACTATTTTCTTCGAAAATGCATCGCTACGGCATCGCAATAATTTTTTAATATTATAAATGATAATATTTATAATTTATGATAATAATTACGACGCACAAATTGCATCGCAATATTATTTTTAAAACTTTTTCATTACATATATTTATAGAAAAAACATTGCGACGCAACTAATGCGTCGCAATATTATATTTTTTTATTTATTAATACTGATAAAATTATATTTACTAAAAATAATTGCGACGCATACATTGCGTCGCAATATTTGTTTATTTTTTTCTTCAAAAATGCGTCACTATGGTGTCGCAATAATTTTTTAATATTTATAAATGATAATATTTACAATTTATAATAATTGCGACGCATAAATTGCATCGCAATATTTTTTTAAAACTTTTTCATTATATATATTTATAGAAAAAATATGCGATGCAACTAATGCGTCGCAATATTATATTTCTTTTATTTATTATACTGATAAAAAATTATATTTACTAAAATAATTGCGACGCATACATTGCATCGCAATATGTGTTTATTTTTTTCTTCGAAAATGCATCGCTACGGTGTTGCAATAATTTTTTAATATTTATAAATGATAATATTTATAATTTATGATAATAATTGTGATGCACAAATTGTGTCGCAATATTTTTTTAAAACTTTTTTATCACATATATTTATAGAAAAAACATTGCGACGCAACTAATGTGTCGCAATATTATATTTCTTTTATTTATTATTACTGATAAAAATTATTTTACTAAAAATAATTGTGATGTATACATTACGTCGCAATATTTATTTATTTTTTCTTCAAAAATGCGTCACTACGGCATCGCAATAATTTTTTAATATTTATAAATGATAATATTTATAATTTATGATAATGATTGCGGTGCACAAATTGCGTCGCAATAATTTTTTTATACTTTTTTTATTACATATATTTATAGAAAAAATATTGTGACGCAACTAATGCATCGTAATATTATATTATTTTATTTATTATTATTGATAAAAATTATATTTACTAAAAATAATTGCGATGCATACATTGCGTCGTAATATTTATTTATTTTTTTCTTCAAAAATGCATCGCTACGGCATCGTAATAATTTTTTAATATTTATAATAATAATATTTAATTTATTTAATAATTGCGATGCAAAAATTGCGTCGCAATTTTTTTATACTTTTTTATTACATATATTATAGAAAAAATATTGCGACGCAACTAATGCGTTGCAATATTATATTTCTTTTATTTATTATTACTGATAAAAATTTTATTTATTATTACTGATAAAATTATATTTCTTTTATTTATTATTTTAAAAACTTTTTTATTACTTTTTTTTTAATAATTATAAACGATCCAACGGTTGCGATCGATCCAAGCCATGATCGATCCCGGTCGGCGACGACCTCTCTCGGACCGTGGCGATCGATCGGATCGGCGACGATCCGACGGTTGCAATCGATCGAAGCCATGATCGATCCCGGTCGGCGATGATCCGACTGTTGCGATCGATCCAAGCCATGATCGATCCCGGTCGGCGATGATCCGACGGTTGCGATCGATCCAAGCCATGATCGATCCCGATCGGCGACGACCTATCTCGGACCCTGGCGATCGATCGGATCAGCGATGATCTGACGGTTGCGATCGATCCAAGCCATGATCGATCCCGGACGGCGTCGACCTATCTTGGACCATCGCGATCGATCGGATCAGCGACGATCCGACGGTTGCGATCGATCCAAACCATGATCGATCCCGGTCGGCGATAATCCGACGGTTGTGATCGATCCAAGCCATGATCGATCCCGATCGGCGACGACCTCTCTCGGACCGTGGCGATCGATCGGATCGGCGACGATCCGACGGTTGCAATCGATCGAAGCCATGATCGATCCCGTCGGCGATGATCCGACTGTTGCGATCGATCCAAGCCATGATCGATCCCGGTCGGCGATGATCCGACGGTTGCGATCGATCCAAGCCATGATCGATCCCGATCGGCGACGACCTATCTCGGACCCTGGCGATCGATCGGATCAGCGATGATCTGACGGTTGCGATCGATCCAAGCCATGATCGATCCCGGACGGCGTCGACCTATCTCGGACCATCGCGATCGATCGGATCAGCGACGATCCGACGGTTGCGATCGATCCAAACCATGATCGATCCCGGTCGGCGATAATCCGACGGTTGTGATCGATCCAAGCCATGATCGATCCCGATCGGCGACGACCTATCTCGGACCGTGGTGATCGATCGGATCGGCGATGATCCGACGGTTGCGATCGATCCAAGCCATGATCAATCCCGGTCGGCGAGTATGCGACGGTTGTGATCAATCCAAGCCATGATCGATCCCGGTCGGTGACGATCCAACGGTTGTGATTGATCCAAGCCGTGATCCTGATCAGCCACGACCGATCTCGGAATGTTGCAATCCGTCCGAGATCGGCGACGATCTGACGGTTGTGATCGATCGAAGCCATGACCCGATCGGCCACGACCGATCTTGGACCATGGCGATCGGTCCGATCGGCGATGATCCGACGGTTGCGATCGATCCAAGCCCTGATTCCGATCATCTATGACCGATCTTGGACCGTGGCGATCGCACCGATCGGCGTCGATCTGACGGTTGCCATCGATCCAAGCCCTGATCGATCCCGGTCGGCGATGAACGATCTCGGACCGTCGCGATCGATCAGATAGGCGATGATCCGACGGTTGCGATCGATCCAAGCCATGATCCCGATCGGCCACGATCGATCTCAGACCGTTGTAATCCGTCCGAGATCGGCGACGATTCGACGGTTGTGATCGATCGAAGCCGTGATCCCAATCGGCCACGACCAATCTTGGACCGTGGCGATCGGTCCGATCGGCGACGATCCAACGGTTGCAATCGATCCAAGCCCTGATCCCGATCGGCCACGATCGATCCCGGACCGTTTCGATCGGTCTGAGATCGCTGATGATTCAACGGTTGCGATCGATCCATGCCCTGCTCCCGATCGGCCACGACCGATCTCGGACCGTGGCGATCGGATCGATCGGCGTCGATCCGACGGTTGCCATCGATCCAAGCCCTGATCAATCCTGGTCGGCGATGAATGATCTCGGACCGTCGCGATCGATCCGATAGGCGACAATCCGACGGTTGCGATCGATCCAAGCCGTGATCCCGATCGGCCACGACCAATCTTGGACCGTTGCAATTCGTCCGAGATCGGTGACGATCCGATGGTTGCGATCGATCGAAGCCATGATCCCGATCGGCCATGACCGATCTCGGACCATGGCGATCGGTCCGATCGGCGACGATCCAATGGTTGCGATCGATCCAAGCCCTGATCCCGATCGGCCATGACCGATCCCAGACCGATGCGATCGGTTCGAGATCACTGACGATCCAACGGTTGCGATCGATCCAAGCCCTGATCCGATCGACCGCGACCGATCTTGGACCGTGGCGATCGGTCCGATCGGCGATGATCCGACGATTGCGATCGATCCAAGCCCTGATCCCGATCGTCCACGATCGATCTCGGACCGTGGCGATCGGACCGATCGGTGTTGATCCGACGGTTGCCATCGATCCTAGCCCTGATCCTGATCGTCCATGATCGATCTCGGACCACAGCGATCGATCCGATCGGGATGATCCGACCGTTGCGATCGATCCAAGCCCTGATCCCGATCGGCCACGACCGATCCCGGACCGTTGTGATCGGTCCAAGATTGCTGACGATCCGATGGTTACGATCGATCCAAGCCCTGATCCCGATTGGCCATGGCCGATCTTGGACCGTGGCGATCTATCCAATCGCCGACGATCCGACGGTTGCGATCGATCCAAGCCATGATCCCAATCGGCCACGACCGATCTCGGACCGTGGCGATCGGTTCGATCGGCGACGATCCGACGGTTGCGATTGATCTAAGCCCTGATTCCGATCGGCCACGATCGATTTTGGATCGATCGCTATTTAACATAATTAATTTTTTTAAAAATATTGCGATGCAAAGGGTTGCATCGTAATTTTTTAATATGATAATTATATTATATAAAAATTAATTTTATTTATAATAATTACGATGCAACAAGTGCGTCGCTAAATTAAAACATAATTTTTCCTAATTTTTTAGTTTATTGCGTCGCTAATGCATCGCTATTTAACATAATTAATTTTTAAAAAATATTGCGACGCACTGTGTTGCATCACAATTATTTTTCTCATATTTATACTTTATAAAATTAATTTTATTTAAAATAATTATGAGCAGTTATTGCGTCACAAAATTAAAAAATATTTTTTTTAATTTTTTGGTCTATTGCGTCGCTAATGCGTCGCTATTTAATATATTTAATTTTTTTAAAAACATTGCGACGCACTGAGTTACGTCGTAATATTTTTTTTTAATATTTATAATTTATAAAATTTAATTTTATTTAAATTATTTGTGACGCAATTGGTGCGTCGCGAAATTAAAATAATTTTTCTAATTTTCTGGTTTATTGCGTCGCTAATGCGTCGCTATTTAATATATTTAATTTTTTTAAAAACATTGCGACGCACTGAGTTGCGTCGCAATATTTTTTTTAATATTTATAATTTATAAAATTTAATTTCATTTAAATTATTTGCGACGCAATTGGTGCGTCGCTAAATTAAAAATAATTTTTCTAATTTTCTGGTTTATTGCGTCGCTAATGCGTCGCTATTTAATATATTTAATTTTTTAAAAACATTGCAATGCACTGAGTTGCATCGCAATATTTTTTTCTAATATTTATATTTTATAAAATTTAATTTCATTTAAATTATTTGTGACGCAATTGGTGCGTCGTTAAATTAAAAATAATTTTTCTAATTTTCTGGTTTATTGCATCACTATTTAACATATTTAATTCTTTTAAAATATTGCGACACACTGAGTTACGTCGCAATATTTTTTTCTGATATTTATATTTATAAAAAATTAATTTAAAAATATTACGATGCATTATTTGCGTCACTAAATAAAAAAATTAATTTTTTTTTGATTTTTTGGTTTATTAAGTCGCTAATGCGTCGCTAATTGCGTCGCAATATTTTATTGTCACAGAGGCATCGCAAAGTGGTCGCAATTTAGCGACGCATAATTACGTCGCTAAATTTGCGTCGCTATTTCAGTATTTTCTTGTAGTGAAATAAGGAAGAAGGACTGCCGAGGCTAAGAAGCTCTAGTAGGGCTTGCTCTCCTACAATAAAGTTACTAGTAGATTAGAGGGGTGTACCTCACAAGAGGGAAAAAATCAAAGTAGTGAAGGGGTTGCTCTGCCTGGTGGATGCGCCCTAGATGACCAAGCCTTGAGCCCATGGATCTGCAGCCAAGTATCCGCTGACCTGGATGACGATCACCATGAATCCTGGATTCGTGGCTACTGAGGGATCTACAAGATCACCATACAAGGGTTAAAGAATAATAGAGAAATTTAGAATAGAGGCAAAGAGAAGGAAGGAGTAGAGAAAAGGGAAGGCCGGCCAAGGGCTCTTGAGCGTCCACTATTGGAAGACAAAGGTGGCAGCCAGGGTTTCTCCTGAAGACTTGGGATGTTGGCACGCGCAGGAGGAGGGAAACAAGAGCACTAGAGAACCAATTAACAAAAATCACAATAACTCAAAACTTGGATTGATTGATTAATAATAAAAGATACATCATTCATAAAAGAGGGTCTCTTTTATAGAGCAAGAGACTTGGGGCCCAAGAAAATACAGATATGAAAGAGAGAAAAAAAAGGCGCCCTAACCAAATTTGGCATGAAATATTCAGCGTTCAGATGAGGAAGTGATCTTCTAGATGCAATCAGCGGCAGCTGAATTCGGCATAAAATCTGTGGTGTCCAGATAAGGCAGGTGATCTTCTAGATATGATTGAGATGCAATCAGCGGTAGCTTAATTTAGCATAAATTGGCATCGGCCAGATGAGGAAAATGATCATCTAGATCGGAAAGGTTGCTTGCTCTGCTAGGTGGCATGTGGGCAGCTTAAAGTAGGTGTGGCACCAACTTGAATTTAGCAGCTGCTCTGTCTGACTGTGATGGCCTTGTCTTCTGCTCCAATACTGATGTCTCCTCTTGTAAGCTAATGAACTTACTGCAGGACTCATATTAAAATAAATTGAACTGGATATGACTCAATTTATAATAAAATGAACTGGACATGACTCAAAATAAACTAAACTTTATTTCCCAACTTAAGACTTGAATCATAACTAATCAGATATCCACAGAGGATTAAGAATCCTCTGCTTGATATTGGTGCCCGCACCAATTCTTCCGGGGTGGAAAGAACTCAACCTCGTCGAGTATGGGTCATTCTGGCTCTAGTATCTCTCTAGTAGGTCAGGGTCGAGGTGTTGCAAGTCCTCTCGAGTAATCCATGAGTCGTCAGATTCGGGGCGACCTTGCCATCGGACCAGGTAGCGTTGATAACCGCGGTTCTGGGTCGTAATGGCTTGATCGTCTAAGATACGCTCGATCCGCTCTCCTCGCTCAGGTAAAATTGATGGTGGACACTCTTGGGTAGGTTCATTCATGAAAGAAAGGTTAGATCCAAAATACTCACTAGGAATCGCCACTGGTTCCCTATTTTCTACTAGGTCTGCAATATTGAAGATAGAGCTAATGCCCCAATCCGAGGGCAGATCTATCACATAGGCATTGGGTCCTACCTTCTTTATTATTTTAAAGGGACCAGCTCTGCGAGCGTGAAGTTTCTTAATGATACCTAGTGGGAACCGTTCAGGCCTAAGCCTAACCATGACATAATCTCCTATACCGAACTCTTTGGCTCTTCTTCGGGAGTTAGCCAGTCTTTTATAAGTTTCATTACTTATATTTATTTTCTGGCTAATGTCCTTATGTAAGTCTTTGATATGCTATGCAAATGCTTGTGCGGATTCTGAGACTCATGTGTGGAGGGGTAAAGGAATTAGATCAAGTGGACGATTAGGCTTGTACCCATGGACTATCTCAAATGGACTCTTGCCCGTGGACCTGTTCACTGAGCTATTGTAGGCGAACTCTGCACGAGGCAGTAATAATTCCCACGTTCTTAGGTGTTCGCCTACAAGGCACCTAAGAAGGTTTCCTAAACTATGGTTCACCACTTCAGTTTGCCCATCCGTTTGGGGGTGAAAGGCTGTGGAAAAATTAAGTTTGATCCCTAACAGATGCATAGCGTTTTTCAAAAGTAGCTGGTGAACCTAACATCCCTATTAGAAAAATGGTCTTAGGTAGGCCATGGAGCTTGACCACGCTGTCTAAGAAAAGTTGGGCTATCCTAGACGCGTCAAAGGTTTGCAAACAAGGATGAAATGAGCCACTTAGAGAACCTATCAACTACTACAAAGATGGAGTCGTGCTTCTTCTAGGTTTTAGGTAATCCTAGAATGAAGTCCATACTGAGGTCTTACCAAGGATGATCAGGCACTAGCAAAAGTATATAGACCGGTGTTCTGCTTCTGCTATTTTGCAATGGCACAAGTTCGACATCGGGCTGTTATTGGGGCAACGAGCCTTTTTAATCCTGGCCAGTAAAATTGGTCCTCTATCACTAGAATAGTTTATCTCTTCCAAAATAACCAGCTAATCTCCCAGCATGCGTTTCCCAGACTAGGAATTCTCTAAGTGACGTCCTAGGAATACAAAGTCTATTGCCCCTAAAAAGGTAACCATCCTGGATGGTATAATCTCCACTGGTACTGGATGGCCCTAGCTGAAGGATCTTATAAATTTCACCAAAGTCATGACAGGTCTCATACTCATCTTTTATCCGGTCGAATCCTATAACTTCGGTGCTAACAGTACTCAACAACAAAGACTTACGGCTTAGGGCATATGCTACCTTATTTTCTATACCGGCACGGTGTTTCAGGACAAAAGTGTATGCCTGAATATATTCAACCCATTTGTCATGCCTAGAATTTAGCTTCTTTTGGGAGTTCAGAAATCGGAGTGCCTCATGATCAGAAAATAAGATAAACTCCTGCGGTAGTAAGTAATATCTCCAATACTTAAGGGCTTGTACTACCGCATAGAATTCCTTATCATAGGTGGAATATCTAAGTTTAGCTTCATTTAGTTTTTCACTAAAGAAAGCTATGGGATGATTTTCTTGGCTTAACACTCCACCTATGCCTACTCCGATGCATCGCACGCAACCTCAAACACCTTAGAAAAGTCTGGAAGTCTAAGTATGGGTGCATGAGTCATCCTATCCTTAAGCTCTAGGAAGGCCTTATTAGCTGACTTAGTCCACTCAAAATTATCCTTCCTAATACAATCAGTGATGGGTGCGATGATGGTGCTAAATCCCCTAATGAATCTCCTGTAAAAGGTTGCTAGGCCATGGAAGCTGCGGACATCGTGGACGTTCATGGGTACCGGCCACTCTACGACCGACCTAACCTTTTCAGGATCCGCTGAAACACCTTCTGGGGTTACCACAAAACCTAGAAAGATAACCCTATGCATCATGAAATCACACTTCTTAAGGTTTGCATATAGGCTATTCTCTCTAAGGGTCTGACAGATTAATCTGAGATGGTTAAGATGTCCTCTTTGGTCTTGCTATAAATTAATATATCATCAAAATAGACCACTAAGAATTTTTCGTGTACTCTTTCAGGACCTGGGTCATGATTCTCATGAATGTGCTAGGTGCGTTTGACAGCCCAAAAGGCATCATGACCCACTCAAACAGACCATCTCTAGTCTTAAATGCAGTCTTCCACTCATCCCCTGGTCTAATTCTAACCTGATGGTAGCCACTCTTAAGGTCTATTTTGGAAAAGATAGTGGCACCCACCATCATGTCCAACATGTCATCTAGTCTGGGGATAGGGAACCTATACTTGATAGTGATTTTGTTGATGGCCCTACTGTCCATGCACATTCTCCAGGTACCATCCTTCTTAGGGGTTAATAGTGCAGAACTGCACAAGGACTTAAGCTCTCCTAATGAAACCTTTCCTAAGTAATTCTTCCACTTGTTTTTGTAGTTCTTGATGCTCAGTGGGGTTCATCCTATAATGGGGAAGGTTTGGAAGGGTGGATCCTAGGATCAGGTCAATGGCATGTTGGATGTTTCTCAGGGGTGGTAACTGATCAGGCAATTCTTCAGGAAGACATCCTTAAACTCCTCTAGGATCTCAATTACTTCTGGGGGTTGTTCCTTTTGGACTGATTCATATATCTCTTTAGTGGTCAAAATCCAAACATGATTACCCTCAGTGATGTCCTTTTCTAATTCTGTAGCTTTAATCAAATTAACTCTTGGCTTGCTATCCTTAAGGTTGCTAGATCCTTTCTTGATTGGGTCCCTAGGTGGAGTTGGATGTATCACATACTTGTTCCGTTGTGTTTAAAAGAGTAGATGTTGGATCGACCAAACAAGGTGGCATCGTGATCGTAAAGCCAAGGTCGACCTAATATAATACTACTAACACCCATAGGAATTACATCGCACCAGACCTTTTCCTCATAATTTTGCAATTTGATTAGTATTTGGCATCTGGACTTGATTGGGATAGAGGTGGAATCTACCCACAAGACCCTATAGGGACTAGAATGGGGAACTGTGGTCAATCTAATGACTTAACTGTATTGGTAGAGATGGTATTGACATAACTCCCGCTATCCACTATGATCTTGAGCACCTTATCCCCTATCTTAACAAAAGTCTGTAGGATGTTAGTCCTACGCCAATCTTCCTGGTCCTTAGTTTGAGTCTGGGTCAAGATACATCTAACCACTCCTAGTAGGTCTTCAGACTCAAATGTTTTCTTCTCTCCATCGTACTCATCTATCAGATGGGTATCAACCTCATAGACCTCTCCCTCAGGCTCAACTAGGGACTCGGATTCAGTCTCAGGTAATTCATCTATATGAAGGGATCTGACTGGGCACTGGCTGATCATATGTTCTGATTTTTTTTCATTTAAAGCATTTGATCTGGGGGTTAAAATTTCTTTGGACCTCTACAGATTTTCTCTTGTCCTCTTTCTGGGGTATAGGGGTACTATTCTGGGGTCGACTCAACTCAGTTCGGCTTGTACTGGGTCGGCTAGTGTTGGGTCGACTTGGAAAAGTCAGGCGGGGATCTGAGTACTGGGTAGGTCTGGGACGACTAGGATAGGCCTGGCTAGATCCTGGATATGGGCTAGGGCTCTTGGTAGCCTCTGATCTACGATGGGGTGACCCTCTCTGAAAACATTCATAATCCCTAGCAACTTGGTAAACTTCTTCTAAATCATGTACCCTTCTTAGGTAGAGTTCTCTTTGAATATCTGCTCTCAGGCCATACCTAAACTTGGATAGGGTGACTTCCTCAGACTGAACGATATTACACCTCATTGTATACTCTTGGAATGTAGCAATGTATTCATTCACAGTTTTACTACCCTGAATTAATCCCTGCCACTGGTCCAATAGGCTTTGTTCATACGATGTGGGGACATAATTGGACCTAAGTCTAGCCTTCATGGCATGCCAGGTGACTATGGGGTCTCTTCCTCTAATAATTGCCTTCGCTCTAAAGTGGCCCAGTATAACCTAGCATGTCGTACTAACTTGAGCTCGGTAAACTTAAACTTACGCTCTTCAGATATGTCATACCAATCAAAGTATTGGTCCATCCCTTCCTCCCAATCTAGGTAGTCCTTAGGGTCCATAGAACAATTGAAAGTAGGTGCTTCAAGTCTGACACTTCTAAGGGCTCTTTCTTCTTGGTATACTGCCTCATGATTAGGTCTCCTAGGGAGGACATATAGGACTGGATCAGGTCGAAGTGGTCTTCTACGGTTTGGCCTTATGTAGAGGTCAGGCTGTTGGGCTCTCCTAGGATGAGATGGGGTCTCATGATCAGACTCAGTGTGGGGCTCATGGGCTTCTTTAGGATGCCCAACCTAGTTTCAACTTGATTGAACCTGGATCCTAATCTAGCCTCAGGTTGCTTGATGTCTTGGTTCATTCGGGCTAGTTGTTCAGTGATGATCCTTAAGTGATCATCAATGCTTTGATTAGCCATGGGTTTAGCCTGTAATGGAGGTGGTGACAGGTGAAAAGATGCTTCTGATCTAGTGCACATGCAAGCACAATCAAACATACAAGACTTAGACTTACTCGGGTTACGGTATGCTAGACCAAGTCATCCAGAGTAAAGGATTTGGCTTAATGCAAGCCAATCTAACAGTAACTCTTCAATTGGCCAGTTGGGACAGGTGGAAGGGAGGGAGGCTCATCCCGCAAATTGCAGGTGCCTAATTAGAATAACCCCAATACTCCACTTAAGTCGTTTGACATTTGACCTCCCTTCTAGACACTAATTTCAGAGCACATGCCGGATTGAATTGTACTAGTCTCCTCTAGTACACTAAACTGACTGTTGGTGTCCCTAGCCCTCTAGGGCAAATGTCAATTAAGTTGCTACTCAGTTTTAGATTAGAGGCTTGGGATCAAAATGCACGAGGGGTTATTTTGGGCCAAGGAAGGGGTCTCAATCCCTCCCTTATTTGACATCAATGAAAGCCCTTAAGAATAATTTAATGCAGATGAATGATATGCAAAACACAAACCCTAATCCAGAAATCTGTAAATAACAATAAATCTGAGATTTTTTTTCCACAGATCGAATTAAATCCTCAAAAATTAACAAAATCTCAAGAATTTTTACCTTTTTTATGAGTAATCAGACATGCAATTAATTCACAGATTGAATTGAATTCTCAAAAAATAATGAAAAATACTTTAAATTATAATGAATATAGAAAAATAAATTTTGTAATTTTATGATATGTATGTAGGCAGAAAAATTCAATTAACAGATGATAACTGATAATAATGTGAATTAAAATTAAGCCCTAACTATGCTCTTATACCAAACTGATGCAGGACCGATTTGCATGCAAGTAATTTTTTTTTTTTTAATGATTAATAATTATAGTTGATTATTCTTCCAAAGTAATAGCCTAAGAGGGATTCAGAAAAATTCACAATAAATTCGCACGCGAAACAGTTCCTAACAAATAAGAAAGAAGGACCGTCGAGGCTAAGAAGCCCCGGTAGGGCTTGCTCTCCTACAATAAAGTTACTAGTAGATTAGAGGGATGTACCTGGCAAGAGGGGGAAGATCAAAGTGGTGAAGGGGTTGCTCTGCCTTGCGGATGCGCTCTAGATGACCAAGCCTTGAGCCCACGGATCTGTGGCCAAGTATCCGCTGACCTGGATGACGATCACCTCGAATCCTGGATTCATGGCTACTGAGAGATCTGAAAGATCACCATACAAGGGTTAAAGAATAATAGAGAAAATTTAGAATAGAGGCAAAGAGAGAAGGAAGGAGTAGAGAAAAGGGGAGGCCGGCCAAGGGCTCTTGGGCGTCCACTATTGGAAGACAAAGGTGAAGGCCAAGGTTTCTTCTGGAGACTTTGGATGTTGACACGCGCAGGAGGAGGAAAACAAGAGCATTAGAGAACTAATTAACAAAAATCACAATAACTCAAAACTTGGATTGATTGATTAATAATAAAAGATACATCATTCATACAAGTGGGTCTCTTTTATAGAGAAAGAGACTTGGGGCCCAAGAAAATACAGATATGGAAAGAGAGACAAAAAGGTGCCCTAATCAAAATTGGCATGAAATTTACAGCGTCTAGATGAGGAAGGTGATCTTCTAGATGCAATCAGCGGTAGCTGGATTCGGCATGAAATCTGTGGCGTCCAGATGAGGTAGGTGATCTTCTAAATATGATTGAGATGCAATCAGCGACAGCTTAATTTGGCATGAAATTGGCATCGCTCAGATGAGGAAAGTTATCATCCAGATCGAAAAGGTTGCTTGCTCTGCTAGGTGGCATGTGGGCTGCTTGAAGTAGGTGTGGCACCAACTTAATTTAGCAGCTGCTTTGTCTGACTATGATGGCTTTATCTTCTTCTACAATACTGATGTCTCCTCTTGTAAGCTGATGAACTTACTACAGGACTCACATTAAAATAAACTAAACTGGATAGAACTCAATTTAGAATAAAATGAACTGGACATTACTCAAAATAAACTAAACTTGATCTCCCAACTCAAGACTTGAATCATAACTAATCAGATATCCACAGAGGGTTAAGAATCATCTGCTTGATCCTGGTGCCCGTACCAATGAGCCATACTTTCGATATTCTTCTCCTCTGAAGCTTGGAGCTTTCCGTAACAAGAACCTTTACTGTCGCTTCCATCGGGACTATGGCCATGACATGGAGGATTGTCGTCACTTGAAGAGGGCGATCGAGAAGCTCATCCAGCAAGGCTACCTTTAAAAATTCATCCAGAAGGAAAGCACGGCTACTCCAAGTCAGGCGGTACCTTCGACTGCCCAAGTCAACATCGACAATGCCTCGATTGAGAAGATGGTTGCCATGATCTTTTAGCGGGCAGGTGGCACTTCCAAAAGACCGTGGGGGAACAAGGGAGTAGATACTGTAATCTCCTTTTCTAAAGGGGACCTAGTGAGGGTAGAAAATCCTAATGATGATAGCGTTGTCGTGTCCATGACAATCGCTAAGCATCCTATAAAGAGGATTCTTGTCGATAGTGAAAGTTTGGCCGACATTCTCACTTACGATGCTTTTGTTCGGATGAATTTCTCTTCTGACTCCCGTTGGCCGGTGACTACGCCTTTGATGGGCTTTACTGAAGATTCCATAAAGGTGGAGGGAGAGATCACTCTCCCGGTCATGACCGGGATGCCGCCACACTAGAGCACAGTTCTTATGAAGTTCCTAATTGTCCGAGTCCCTTTGGCCTACAATGCCATCCTCGGACGACGTGGTCTAAACCTCCTGGATGTCATCATCTCCACCAAGCGATTGCTCATCTGATTCCCCACCAATGAAAGAATCGGAGAGATGTATGGGAGCAAAACTCAGTGCCACTCTGTTACCATACGGCTCCAAGTCCTTAGGAGGTGATTGTTCCATTGGCTCTAGAACTACTTGACCCCAGAGAATCCAAGAGGAGGGAAGAGCTGGCCGAGCACTTGCTAACCTTCCTACTAGTGGAGGACCCGACAAAGATGGTTCAAGTCGGCGCACTTCTCCCCGCGGAGGCCAGAGACCAACTTTTGGCCTTTCTATAGGCTAACTCAAACATCTTTGCCTGATCAACATCAGATATGCTGGGCATACCACCATAGGTGATCATCCATAAGCTCAACAATGATCCGAAGTGTCGGTAAGTCTGGCATAAGAAGAGGAGCTTCGCCCCTGAGTGGCAGAGGGCTATCGTCGAGGAGTTCTACAAGCTGATCGCTGCCAGCCATATTCGAGAGGCACACTAACCAAACCGATTGGCCAACGTGGTAATGGTCCGCAAGGCCAATAGAAGCTAAAGAATCTGCATCGACTTCATCGATCTCAATAAGGAATACCCCAAAGATAGCTTTTCATTGCACAGAATTGATCATTTGGTGGATGCCACATTCGGCCATGAGATTCTCAGCTCATGGATGCCTTCTCAGGGTAGAACCAGATAAAGATGAACCTGGGGGACGAGAAAGCTACTTCCTTCATGACTAAGAAGGGCATCTACTACAACAAGGTAATGCCCTTCAGACTGAAGAATGCAGGAGCCACGTACCAAAGGATGATGAACAAGGTTTTTAAAAGCTAAATTGGGTGCAACATGAAGGTGTACGTGGATGACATGTTGACCAAAAGCATCCATACCACTAGCCATATTTTAACTTGATAGAAACCTTCAACAACCTTCGTTGCTACCAGATGAGGCTGAATCCCCGCAAATGCGCACTTAGGGTCATAGTAGGCAAGTTCTTGGGATTTTTGATAACCCAGCAAAGGATCAAGACAAACCCAGAGAAGATCTGAGGCATTCTCGATATAAGACCATTGGCTAACAAGAAGGAGGTACAATGGCTTACCAAAAAGATGGCAACCCTGAGCCAGTTCTTGTCAAAGTCAGTCGAGCGATATCTGCCCTTCTTCAAGGCATTGCAGAAGATAAGCAGCTTCGAGTGGATGGAGGAGTGTCAGAAAGCTTTCAAGGGACTAAAAGAATTTTTGTCTTACCCATCGCGGCTGTCAAAGCCGATGGAGGGGGAAGACCTCTTCCTCTATCTCGCTGCCTCCCTAAAGGCAGTCAGCTCCATCCTTGTTTGCATGGATCCTGATAGAGAGCAAAGGTCGATCTACTACACCAGCAAAGTGCTTCATGATGCAAAGACGAGGTATTTCAAAACTGAGAAGATTATTTTCACACTAATAGTCTCTGCTCAATGCCTCAAGCCTTACTTTCAAGCCCATCCAATCGTGGTGCTTACGGACCAATCTCTCAAGGCGATCATATCCCATTCTGACACCTCCGGTCGGCTGGCTAAGTGGGCAGTCAAGCTGGGGGAGTTTGATCTATCATTCTGACCAAGGTCAGCCATGAAGTCCCAAGTCTTGATGAACTTCTTGGTCGAGTGCACTTGGATCGAAGAGCAGTCATAAGAGCCCCATATGGTGCTCTCAGATGCCATGCCCGAAGAGGCAAAAGAAGACTGAATTCTCCATGTGGATGGTGCATCAAATTCCCAAGGGTGCAGAGCAAGCCTCATCCTCACGAGTCCGAAGGGGATGGTGGTGGAGTATGCCCTTCGGTTTCTCTTCAAAGCTACTAATAACCAAGCCGAGTACGAAGCCTTGTTAGCGGAAATAAAGCTTGCTAAGGAGCTCGAGGTAAAGCGCTTTAGAGTCTTTACCAACTCCTAGCTCATATTTGGACAAATCATTGGAGAGTACGAGATCTGGAACCGTATCATATCCTGATATCTGAGTAAGGCCCAATCACAGACCTAATTCTTTACTCATTTTAGCATCAGCTACATCCCCAGGGGAAAGAATGCCAAGGCTGATGCCCTATCCCATCTGGCCACCTTCGCGGACGGGGCCCTAGGAAGGACCTACGTGGAGCACCTGGAAGCCCCAAGCGTTAATATAATAGAAGAAGTTCTATCGATCAATCAAGAACCTACCTGGATGGACGCATACATCCGCTACCTCACCGACGACACCTTTCCTGCCAATCATATGGATGCCAAACTACTCAAGTGGAGGGCCTCCAAGTTTCTAATGCTAGACAGGCGACTGTATCGGAGGTCCTTCTCCTACCCTTTCCTCAAGTGTATCGGCCCTGCGGATGTCAACTACATCCTCCGCAAAATTCATGAAGGTGTCTACGGGAACCACCTGGGGGGCAGAGCGCTAGCGTATAAGGCCCTGCGCCAGGGGTACTATTGGCTTACCATGCGGGAGGATGCCGCCGAGTTGGTTCGAAAGTACGATAGTAGCCAGCGATACACCAACATCCAGCGGCAACCAACTTTCCAACTGAGTAATCTATCGGCTCCATGGCCCTTCGACCAATGGAGAATGGACATCCTGGGGCCATTTCTCCCAGCCTCTGGTCAGCAAAAGTTTTTACTCATCGCCATTGACTACTTCACTAAGTGGGTGAAGACCGAAGCAATGGTAAAGATCATTGAGAGTAAGGCGAGATCTTTCTTCTGGAAGTCCATTATGTACTGGTTTGGGCTACCTCGCACCCTCATTACCAACAACGGTCAGCAGTTCGACAATGCCCCTTTCAAGGAATTCTGCACCAAGCTAGGCATCTGCTAGCGGTTTACTTCCATCGGCTACCCACAGACAAATGGGGCAGCCGAGGTTACAAACCGGACCATCTTTCAAGGGCTCAGAACATGGCTGGATGAGTTTAAAGGAAGACGGGTGGAGGAGCTCCCAAACATACTGTGGGCGTATCACACGATGCCAAGGACTCCCACTGGGGAGACTTCCTTTAGCTCGTATTCGGGTCAGAGGCAATCATCCTCATCAAGATCAACATCCACAGCCCTTGGGTGGAGTCGTAGGACGAGGAGGACAACCCTAATCAACTATAGGCCAACCTTGACTCCATCGAGGAGACACGCGATCGGACGCAACTCAAGATGGTTGTCTATCACCAAAAAGCTATAAAGTACTACAATGCCTTGTCCAATGCAAGGCGTTCCTCCTCGAGGACTTGGTCCTCAGGTGAGCTGAAGTCTCAAAGCTTATGGAAGGGGGCAAATTATCCCCAAACTGGGAAGGACCCTATCGGATCCCCAAAGCACTTAATCGTGAAGCATACCGGATCGAAAGACTACATGGAAGGCCAATCCCCCGCACTTGGAATGCAGATAACCTTCGTCGGTACTATCAGTGATGTACACTTTCTACTAATCAAAATAAAGATAAGTTCAAGTATCCTTTCCTTTCATTCGATCAGCTCTACAAGATGGGGTTCAAAAGCCTCTCGAGCTTGGCCTTTAAGACTCCTGAGTCACCCTTTAGGGTTTAAAAGGCTCTTGGGCTTAGTCTCTAAGACTCCTGAGTCATCCTTTGGGGTTCAAAAGGCTCTCGAGCTTGGTCTCTAAGACTCCCGAGTCACTCTTTGGGGTTCAAAAGGCTCTCGGGTTTGGTCTCTAAGACTCCCGAGTCATCCTTCAGAGTTCAAAAGGCTCTCAGGCTTGACCTTTAAGACTCCCGAGTCATCCTTCGAGGTTCAAAAGGGCTCTCGATCCTAACTAATGACCGACTCCAGCATCGGTCTCAAGACCGATTCTAGCATCGGCCTCAACGTAAACCCAGAGCATATGGCCAATGGCTATCAGAATGCATGGCCTCATCACAGATTCACACAAGTATAAAGCGAGGAATGATAGAACATACTACAAAAGCTAAGTGCTCAAAGACTGAAAAGAAAATTTATTTTTATTAACTGTCAAAAAGTTTACAAAATGTCGATTCAAGTCGGACTTCGATACAAAGACAAAATAAAAGAAGAAGGCAAGGTCTTTAAGGCTCAGCGGGTGTCGATCCATCATCGGCTAGTGCAAACCCATCATCAGTTAATCTCTCCACTGCTAATGGCCCCTCTGGCTCCTCATCATCATCAAGCTCAAGGTCGTCAAGGCCTGAGATGCTGAAGACCCTGGTCACCTTCTCTTTGCACTCCCAGAAGCCCTGCAGGTAGACCCCGATGAAAGCCCCCACCAGCTCATCCTCGAAGTCAGTAGAGCTCCGGTAGCGCTCCATAGACTCTGTGGCCCCCTCTCGGCCACCGCGGCCCTTTCCTTGATAGCTTGCATCCTTGCCTCTATCTTCTCCACCCTCGCAACCATCGTGCACATATCATCTTCGACGTCGCCCGCCCTAGCATCAGCCATTCAGGCAATTGCCTCGGCATCATCGCCCGCTGCTCGGCCGCCTTCACCTCCAGAGTAACGGTGTGGAATTGGAGGTCGCACATGCTCAGCCTCACCACGACGTCCTCCAGCTTCGCTTCAGCGATGCGAGCGCGCTCGAGCTCGGTCATTGCCTGGCGCTTCACCTCCTTGAGCTCCTCTGCCCGCTCAGTGCGGTCATTTCCATTGCACTCTTAGCCCTCTCAGCTCGGGCCTGAGCAGTGGAGGCATCCCATCGAGCGCGGACGAGGATAGCATCGGCTTGAAGGGCGACGTCTCAAGCGGCGAACATGGAGTTCACCGACTGCATAAAGAAAACCCTTGTCAACATACAATACGATGAGGAAACCTTATAAAGACAAAGAGATACCTACCCAAAGTAGAGCCGAGAAGGTATCCCGGAAGAAGTCTGTGGCCTGCTGGCGATAAAGTTCTTCTCGAAACTCCAGCAGGTATGCATAGGCTAGCAGCCACTCTGCCACATGACCATGGTCCTTGAGGGATGGCGGCAATTGGATTGCCCTCATCCTGCCTGCCTCTACAAGCCCGGTTGACGCCGAGGTTGCAGGTGTAGAGTCGGAGATGGGTGGTACCTCTTCGCAGGCTCTTCCTCGAGCGATAGCCTCCTCCGCCACTGACTCTGATGCCGGACCCTCCACACCTTCTTGCTCTCCCACTGGCAGGCCTCCCTCCAGGGTTAGCACGGTAACCGAGAGGGCCGGATCCATACCCGAAGTGGTTGGCTCCACCGATGAGGGGACTGCCTTGACTCTCGACTCCTCCGGGGCAACTCGGTGGTGAGGTCGATCAGCAGAGCAGGCTCCTGGTCCGCCTGTGCTCACGTGGAGGAGAGACTGGAGACCGAGGGCAAGGCCTTTTCTCCAACCTTCCAGCATCACCACCGACATTCCCTTTTCTCTTCTTGATCGCCCTCTTCACAGGCATTGATGGATATCCTTATGTCTGCACATGCCAGGAGCCAGTCAATCAAAAGAAGAGAGAGAGAGAGAGAGAGAGAGAGAAGGGAACACGTGCGCTAACCATCACCCAGGGCTAGACCTACATAGCAAAGATTTCCCTCCGATAGGAGCTCTTGACAGAGGGGGACCTGGGAGGGAAATAATTGCTCGTATGCCTCCTGGTCCTCTAGGATCATCGTCGAGTTCTTATTTGGCTCTAAGTTTGGGTCCCTCCAACTCCGCCTCACCCCCTCAATATGTGCAAAGAAGAACTGAATTTTCTATCCTTTGATGGATGAGGGATTAAGCTTAAGGGCTCGGCCGAGTCTGGGTGTGAATAGCCACCACCTAGTTTCAGACTGGCATCAACGGGTCTACAGGCTGCAGAATAAGGATACTCTACCCACTATGCCCAGGTAGCCATAGAGCACCATGAAGGCACAGATGGTCCGAAAGGAGTTTAGAACCAACTGTGCCAGCGTCAGTGCATACCTATGAAGTAGGCTGATGATGAAGGGGTGGAGAGGAAGCCAAAGGCCTGCCTTGAGGAACTCCTTATAGGGCGATCCTTCGGAAGGACCGAAGGTCACCTTATCACTGGGTCTAGGGGCAGACAGTCGGACCTCCCTGGGAATCCTATAGGAGACCCTAAGGGATTCTATGTCCGCTGGGGTGATGGTGGAAGCGATCCTCCTCGGACCCGCCGGAGTGGGGGCAATGACTGGAGAGGATGCCCTACTAGCCCTAGGTGGCGGCGGGGATATAGGTGGTGATGGTGGATCTGCGGCTGTTGAATGGTCCCGGATCAAGATTCGCCTGTAGCCCATAGCTATGTCAATGAAACCCTGTCCTCGAAGGAGGACGAGGATGTGGAGGCTATTGCGGGTTTCCTGCCCTTCCTATCGGGACCCATGAGGAGGAAAAAAAACGAGGCTAGAAAAGGACTAATCTAAAGCAAGGAAGGAGACAATGGACATAGGGGCCTCGGGAACTCAGGTTTCAAGAGAGAAAGGGAAGGCTTCGGATGCACAAGAAGCTCCTTGACAGGGACAACCCCCTTTATGCCCATCCTTTGAATCGTCCGTCCGATTTGGTCCACCACGTAGAGGTTTCCTATTAAAGGCATACCTCAATCATCGCATGATCTCATTCATCCGAGGCAAGACACCTCGATTGGGAGCGCAAAGGCATGATCTGCGACCAATGATGGGATGCTAATGACATCACTGCAATGATGGCTATCACTTTATTCGATAGAGATGATTCAATTTCGAGAAAAATCTTTTCAATTTTAGAGAAAGAATCTCCTGCACGATGGCGGTACAGCGTCCCATGCTCTCTTAAATGAGAAGGATTTGACCCTCCAAGGAGGCACATGCCCATAATTAAAGGCGAGAATCGAGGACATTAAAAGTCTACGCTCCTTTCGCTCGGCAAGAAAGGTGACCGCATGAGCTCAAGGGCGTGGGGACATCTGATGTGGTTGAACAAGCCACGTTCAGCCACGTTACAATTAACGAAAAAGGCTAACTGATGGAGATAAAATCAAACAATTAAAGTCATCATGATCCGACGTGTCACCTCCGCCCCCAACACCGACTCCAATGTAGGTCCCAAGACCGACTCCAGCATCAGCCTCAAGGCCGACTCCAACGTCGGCCCTTAGCACCAACTCCAGCATCGGTCCCCAGACTGACTCCAACGTCGGACCTCAACACCGACTCCAGTGTTGGCCCTCAACGCCAGTCCCAAGACCCCCGACATCGGCCTCAAGATTGATCTCAGAGTCGATCTCAACATTAAGCGGCCTGCTGCCGTCTGCGGTTCCATGTGGTCCGCTATCGCCCCACATGACCCACCTGCGGCCCTACGTGTCCCACCTATCGGTTGCGGCGCACGTCCGAAAAGACCTGGTTTATCAACTGTCTATCGCGCTGCGCCTGACAAGACCCATCAACTGGCTGTAGCCGTCCATATCAAATAAAGAGGTGGCCTACCAGTTCTAACAAGCCATGGGGCGAACACCATCTGTCGTTGCTAGCCTTTCTACTTGCTCCAAGTCAGGATGCAACACCTCGGAATCAATATCTGTCCAAAAAGAGGTAAGAGGGACTCCCAACTAGGTATAAGAACCTTGGCTCACGATGAGACAAAAACTTCAACTTCTCTTATTTCAAGAATTTCTCTAAGTCCGTAGCTAACTCCCAAACAAAGGGAGATACACTACTATTTTTCAGACCACTCATTTAGCGTTAGAGGATCCTCGTCGGAACAACCAGCCCGCGGAACTTTTTTGCAGGATCCCAGTCCAAAGTTGAAGCATCAGAAGACTCTCACCTCCATCCTCATCGGCTATCGGGTTCCGAACCTTACCTGATGCTTCGAAAAAAATGATTTCGCGACAACAATTTCACAACTCTAAAAGTTTATCTTTCTTACTGATAATCTGTCAAAGAACAGCTTAACACTCAAATCTTATATTGTCATTAAAAAGTTAAAAATTAGAGCATATGATAATGGTTATACTTTTCTTATCACAACAAATAATAGTAACTATATTTTCTAGTATTCCAAAATATAATTTAATATATAAAAATTATATTTTTTTAAATGAGGGTGATGATTGGATTTGTATTATGATTTTAATATAAGGCCAAAACTATGATCAACATGTTTATAATGTAGAAGCTGAGAAGATGTGCAGATAAAGTCTCCCAAGTCCTCCCATAGTCCAATATGCTTGGCTATCATGATCGTTCGTTGTACATGATGTTCAGCACCCCGGGGTGGGGTAGGGTGAAGGCAATAAGGGGGATTCACATTTTTGAAAAATGTTAACACAGGAAAGAAAAAAAAACAAAAAGCTGACAACAAATCATGAAGAAATGTGGACCAGCGGCATGATTTTTTTATTTTCTAAATCATCAATGATTTGTAGGAACGTAATGAGATCATCCCATTTGGTTGCATTACGATGATTCAACGTGACGGCGATCCAAAATTACTTTTTCTTTGTTAATCTTACATTAAAATCTATAATATTATGGTATGATATTAATATAATAATACTAAATTATATTATAATATATAGTAACCTTTTATTTATAATATATTATGTAAAATATGATATATTATATTATATTATTATAATTTATCTATTATAATATAATATATATAGGAGAATTTTTGGTGTTTTTTTTTAATAATCATGGATTCGCATACTATACTAAAAATGCTGATATTAGATTACTATAGTGATCCTTGATTATCATGACATATCATACAAAACATGATAATTTTTTATCATAAAATCAGATCACCTTATAATTAGGATCACCATCGATGCAGAATTACCTGAACAATTCCAAAATGATCATCAAATGCATGTTAAAGTGGTTTCCGGCCTGCTTTTTCTTTAGGTGTAATCACAGCCCAGCACCCGTAAAGGAGCACAATATCATACCTACTGCAAACGGTCGTGATTGATGAGCCACACGCTAGCCAAATAAACATCCCTTTCTCATTGAAAGACATCAAAGGGCCTGGACATGAGCTTCATGTAGGATTTTACTAACATCAATACTGAAACAGTAAAATAAATAAAATAAATAAAATAAAAAAATGGTAGGGTCTAAATATCATTTAGGAAAAGTTTTTTGTGCATCGTTCTGATCCAAGCGAGGCGTAGCATGCATCGAACGTGATGATTTGCCCATGCATCGGCCCACACATCAGCGATGCAGGATCCACTAGCGGGCCTTCCAGTGTGGGCCCATGTGTAAGCGATCATCGCACTTTGTACAGGCCATCTTGCATTGGGATGGTGTACAAAGGCTTTTTCTACACCGGCCTTTCGATGCACAAAGCGTGCATTGAGTGACCAATGGCCGCTCTCCTATGCAAATGTATGTGCCATGGTCCATTGGGCCACGGTGCATCCCGCATGCATACTCGCACGGACGAGCGGCCACTGCGTGTACCTGATGCACGCTTTATATTGTACATCGGAGGTCGATGCACAAAGAGTTTTCCTTTCCTATTGTTTAACTGGATGGAAAAGTTTTGTACACCTCCTTCGGTGCAGCAAATCCTACGTGGACTGCAACGCTTCTTTTTTATTGATCCACATAAATCCTACATGGCTTGATACGATAAGACGAAATGAGATAGCAGGGATACAATCTTAAATTTTGGCGTGATGTGCATTAATACATGTTCAGTTTTTTTTAGAATTTATGTACAGATCAAAGTTCACATTTTCTGAATGGGTATCGTAATTTTATAATTACGGTGTCGTAAATTTTCAATTAGGATGTCGTAATTTTTTTTTTTGGCTTTCTAAACAAATGTCTTAATTTTATAATTATAGTGTCGTAATTCTACACTTGGTCTTAAATTTTGACGTGACATGCATTTATACCCATTTAGCTTTTTTAAAAAAATTTATATACAAACATATTCTGAATGGGTGTCGTAATTTTATAACTATGGTATTGTAAATTTATAACTGAAATATCATAATTTTTTTTGGCTTTCTTAATGGGTGTCTTAATTTTATAACTACGGTGTCGTAATTTTATTACTAAAGTCTCGTCTTAAATTTTGACTTGACATGCATTAATACCCGTTCAGCTTTTTTTTTTTAATTTATGTACCGACACATTTTCTGAATGTGTATCGTAATTTTATAACTACGGTGTCGTAAATTTACAACAAAGGTATTGTAATTTTTTTGACTTTCTGAATGGGTGTCATAATTTTATAACTATGGTGTCGTAATTTTATAACTGAGGTGTTACAATTTTTTTCCGTTAGGATGTCGTAAAGCTATTTTAACATTTTTGAATGGGTGTCGTAATTTTACAACTGGGATGTCTTAATATTTTTTAAAAAGGCAAGCCATCTTATTCCGTCCCATAAAAAAAATAGTATGCCGCTTACAAATTCGTAATCATAATCCCTGCTATCCTATTCCATCGCGTTAAGCTATATAAATGAATGTTGATCAATAAAAGAGATGGTGCAGTCTATGTAAGATTTACTGCATCGAATGCACTGTACAAAGTCTTTTCTTTAATTGGATATGGAGAAACCTTTTGTAAAGGGTTGCATGTTTTGAAAGGCCGGCCTACATCTCGCTTGACCCCGTTTGCATCTCAGGTGGATTACGCCAATAGTTTAACGGGGTTGGGCCGAGCCAGGTCAACCATTAGCACCCGGTAGCCCAACATAGACTTGGGTTGGTCTGGAACCATTTGTTTCGAACCCAATAGCTCCAGCCCAGACATTCCGCTGCTTGAATGAATGGCCATTATATATAGAAATTATTTGATCATATGCCATATGTAAATCATTGAAGAAATGAGAGGATCGATTACTTCATACTTTTTTAATCTATTACTAAAAAATTAGTCCCAGCACTTACTCGGGCTGGCCTGGTTTCAGTTTAAGGATCAAATTAGTCTAGTAATTAATACGCCTCCTTTTTCCCAATTTTTTTTTTCTTTTTTATTTTATTTTATTTGGTGATGTAGTGATTGTTTCACAGCACGGACTTCCCCTCAAAATCGTATGCCCAGCAATCTTTCTCATTATCTTCATAAAATTTTTAATCTTAACCTTTTTTTTTAGGGGGTGGGCGAGGCTTATCAAGGCACCGCCAGCTCACCATCACACGCAACTTGTTTTTTATGGGACAGCTGTTTCACATCCAGTTGACTGCTAGCAGATCTCCAAAGCCACATGAATTAAATCTCTGGAATATATGGCGAAGCCACGGAGAAGTAGTCAGCCAACATGAAAGGTCTTCCTCACATGTTCTTGCCTGGCTTACTCTAAACACTGAAGTGCTAAACTAATCACTGGTGTTCCAGCTTGCATGCAAGCCAGCCAAGGCCACTAATATATTGCTTGGATCCTGTGACGCCTCCAAGTGTGGTACGAAAGTTCACCCTGACATATATCCCGAGGCCCAGGAAAACATCGGCATAGCTGGCCAAACTGAAGTTACCAAACGATGCATTTAATAGTTAGTCAGTAGGAAAGACTTTCACTTAAGAATTTAAAACTGCACGCATATCTCCTACCAATTTCCTACCTGCTTCCCTATAAAACGGTTTCTCAGGGCTTTAACAAAGGATAGTTTTAGATCAGTGGCTTGAATGAAGTTCTTGTTCCTTCTGTAATGAGTCCACTTTTGGTCGGCAAACAAAAGGAGTTTAGGTATGCAAACTACCAAAGGTTTCAGAATAAGTGAATGGATTTTATCATGATTGCCTTGGTACCAGCCAGCAGATTCAAAATTTAATGTTCAGATGACATGAAGCACTGCCGATATGATGTGAGCTAGATCCAAAGCTTCTCGTGCACGGCCTATGAAAATTTCATAATGCAATAAATAATATAGCACATGGAGTTCATGGTTCAAACAAGGATGGATAAGAAGAACTCAAAGGCCTTGTCTAACCAGTCCAGCTCATCAAACTGGCCCAGGGAATAAGGGACAGAGAGATCAGTGTCTTCGAAGACAATGAGCTGTTTTTTTTAAACCCGGTGATATATATAACAAGTGGACAGTTGAAAACATCGCCACATGATGTTGCAGCAGCACTCGAATCCTAAACAAAAAGACAACATTCCAAGCTGGGAAGGATTTGGACCACTATGGATCGGAAGAGAGTCCGGACGCCACCGTATCCAAATAAATTCGAGAGAGGAGAAAGAGCACGGAAGCTTCAGTAGTAGTCAATGGTTTTCTTCTCCACTAGCGTTCAATATCTGGGAGTTGGGAGCCAAGTAAAATGTCTCTTGAACGAGGAACAGCACCATCGATCGATCGTAAAATAATAATGGACTCCTTCGGAAAGATGATACCTAGCCTTCAGTGAGACAAGTTATAAATTATACACGGCAAAGACTCAAAAAGGAATCTGCCATCCATGAGCGCCCGCCGAGTGGCATGTTGAGGCCAGGCGGCCACAAACGGCGAGGAGAGTAATCCTGTGTTACAGCTGAAACTCTGGGATTGGCTGGGGTTTACAGCCAAGACTTTTTAATTTAGGCATGCTGTTACCATGGTACCATGAGGACTCCACTTGATACGGCACGCCGGTAGTAGTGAAGTTCCTGCCGCCTGGTGGTGGGGTCATGGTGCAAAGTACCTATCTATCCTCACGACTTGTTACGGAGTTCCTCGCCTTTAATACCAAGGCCATTAAGGGTGCGATTTGGACTGAAGTCAATCTGAATCCATTCGAGATTCCTTGATTTACAGTAGTATTTAAATTTATGTTTGCTCAATCCAAACTCAAAAGACTCAGATTTAATCTAGCTTGATTTGTAATTAATTTGAGTTTAAGTTGATCATAATTTAAACTCGAGATAATTCGAACACGAGGGCTATCCGATCATGGGTGGTTTATCGGCACCAAGTTTTTGAAAAATTGAGGGCACCAGTCGAGTTACACGAGATGACCAACTTGAGAGCGAGGATGACAAAGCCGTTGGTTGCAGGCAAGAAAAAGAATGACAAACACAAAGATGGATCATCCGCACATTTCGTTTCACTTCTCACCTTCTTCTCTTCTTTGTTTACGGCACTGCCATCCCTGCAACGAGGCATTACAGAAAGAGAGAGAGAGAGAGCGAGGGAGAGAGGCAGAGGTAAGCTGCGCCTTCTACGAACCAAAGGGGTTTTTAGTGTTTGAAATAATAAAAACGGATGTAGGTTGGTTCGATCAAATGGAAATGAATGGAAGATGTGATGGAGGGTGTTTTAGTAAATATGAAGGAATGGTTTTCAAAATGCTTCGGATTGTGGTGGTGAGCATCTAGAGGCCAGCTTATGCGTTCGACAAGAGATTTATCTTTTCGTCTCTAGGATCCATAATTCGGTATTTATTTATTTTAAAAAAAATATTTTTTTTTTCTCATCAATATCTGAATTCCAACTCGAAACTCAACCCGAACCCGATTTTTAAAAATAGGGTTAGGTTTGAGGTTTTACAAATAGGGTTAGGGTTGATATTTTACAAATAGGATTAGGGTTAGGTTGAGAAAAACCCAAGTTTTATGAGTCCGAGTTGCACCCTTAAAGGCCATTGGGTCCGCAAGCAATTTTTTATTTTTTTTAGATAAGATATTTTTGTTCAGATTTTTTTTAAACTATTTACAGGAATAATTATTTTTATTTTTTAATCAAAGTATTCGTGACTATATCACCTAAAAATATGTAAAAAAAAAAAAGTAAGATAAATATATGCAACTCATTATTGCCCCTCGTCTCTTACCTCTGATTTTTTTGACTATCTATGATTATTAAAATCTCTACCACTGTCCTACANTAGATCATAGTCAAGTGCTTGAATGAATATTTTCATTCTAGCTTTCCAATAACCATAGTTAGAACCATTAAATAGGGGTGGTCTATTAGTAGATTGACCTTCGGAAAAAGATGAACCAGCTTGAGTTGCCATATGGATCTTTGACTCTTGATCGTTAGATCAAATCAAATGAGCACTAGCTCTGATACCAATTGTTGGTCCAGATAGCAACCCAAGAGGGGGATGAATTGGGTTTTTCAAAAATTAAACTCTTTTGAATAGATAACCCCCAGCGGAAATAAAAACTTAGATTCACAGATTTAAAACTAAGCAACTATAAATGAAGAGTTGAAGATAAAGAGACAATCACGGCAAACATAATAGATTTTATAGTGGTTCGGTGTACCTACACCTACGTCCACTCCCAAGTACATCTTGGGTCCACACTATAATCAAACTGATTACAGCAGAGTTGTTTTGCAAGCTCACAACTCAAACTTGTTATTTTTTCGGGCACACAACGAACCCAGCTGGTTTTCAAGGCTCACCAGCACAAAACCTAAAACCACAAGCTAACGCTTGCCCAAGGCTAACAGCCTCAGCTGAATCAATCACCAGATTGACCCAGCAAACAGTATTTTGATTTTTACAAAAGCAAACTGCTCCTTCAATGAGCAAATATACAATAATGAAACAATAAATAGAGATTAGGAACCAAAGCCTGATTCGAAGATCTTGGTGGCTTCTTCCTTCTCTTCCTTTGAATGGATCTTCCTTTGAATATGCTCTTGAGGTTCAGAAGATTGGAAAAACTAGGGCTTCTCCCTTCTTTTGAGATTTCTTCTAAGTAGAACTGCGAAGGCTTGGAATCTCTTTCTCTTCTCTTGGGGAATGAGTATGATCTTTCCTTACAGGTTTTCCCTCTTTTCTTTTCTGATGGATCTCAAGGATTTTCTCTATTCTTTTCTTTTTGCTTCTTTCTTGTCTTTTTCCTCTCTTGATTTGGGATGCAATCACCCATCTTCTTATAGATTCGATTAATCCACAAATAGTGCAAAACTATCCGTTAGAAGCAAGTGAAAAAGGATTAGATCCATAAATAACAATAGCCGTTGGGATTAAAATCGATAAAGTTAAAGTTTAGAGTCGTTCTGACAATTCTGGAGCCGTGTCTCACATTCTGGAGTCGGTTCTGACTTTTCTGGAGTCGGCTCTAACTCGAAATAATTTAATCCGCTCGAACTGGAGTTGTCTCTGACTTTTCTGGGGTCGACACAAAATTCTTCTGGAGTCGACTCTAACAGTCTGGGAGTCAACTCTAAGTCATGGCCTGAAAATCCAACGTTCTGTTGTTTCTGATAGAGTCAGCTCTCACAGTCCCGGAGTTGACTCTAAGTCTGTGCCGTTTTTCGGAGTCGGCTCTGTGATTCCATGTGTCGACTCTAATGTCTGCAGTCTTACCTTGACATTAGATTCAAACCAGAACTTAATTTTCCTTCTTGATTTTGATCATTAATTAGACTTATAAACTGAAAAACTTAATCAAAATCATTAGTAACATCAAATGTTATACTCAATTAGTTTTGTTAATCATCAAAATCCTCAATTGGGTCAACAGTCTCCCCATTAGTGGAGTCGATCTGCGATGCCTTGGAGCGAAGCTCCTCGACTCGTGTCTTTGAATTATAAAATCAACAATAAATAAATTAATAAATTTCTTGAAATAAAATTTTAGAAATTAAACAGATACTACATAAAGCTAATTTCTTACCGCAACCTTCCATGATCGCATGTCGACCCAGGAACCGTCCCTCCTGGTGTGTGTCGCCCTGAATAGACGAAACTTACCAGGATCTCCGCTCTCATGCTCAGACTATAACAATAAAAAATTGATATTAATACAAATATTTGTAAATAACTAAATTAGTAATTAAATTATTTATGTTTTCTTACCATACGATGTCTGTGCTCCTGAATCGAAATGAAGCCCGAAGTATGGCGGGAGAGACCCGTGCCAGGACCGCCCTTCTTGGATCGACGGTTCATGCTGGCTGATGCGGACCTTCTGCGCCAGCCATCGGACTGCCAGGCCTGCTGCCACTCGTGCCAAATACCCTCTGGCACATGCACAGGACGCTGACCCGATGACCTCCAATGATGAAGCATGTCGGAGTATCGGCGTCCCGTAAGAGCCTCCCATGCTGCCCTAATGGCATCATGGCTGGCTGGGTCCCATGTAAACTTTTTCTGTATTAAAATAAATAATTAGTTTTAGAATTTATTAAGATTAAGAAATTTTATATCAATGATAAATTGTATTTAATAAGTTTACCTGAAACTCAGAAAAATAAAACTCCCTCGTGGCTGTAGATACGTGGCGCCAGTCGTAGCCACTGGGATCTGCACGCCTCTGAAATACGGCGCTGATGTGGCTGGATACATAATGCTGCTTAATAAATCTGTTAAAAAATGCATGTTTATAAGTAATTGACTTACAAACATAAACATATATTTTTAATTAGTATATATTTATAGCCCATGAGCATCCAGTCGAAGTACGGTGTGGCCGATGGTGGAAGAACTCTCGGAGGTATGTGCCGATCGGCTGGATGGTAATACCAATGCAGGATCACCGCCGACTGCTGGAGAGATCGAAGGCTGTGCGATGTTTGAAGATCCGAACTCTCCATCTCCAAAGCTCATGTGATCTGATGCAGCAGGGCTACATCCCTGCTCACTCCGTATATCGTCGGTAGATCTACCTCTGCCCGTCATACTAAAAATACTAAAGATTCATGTAATTAAATTATGATTAATGATTGACTATGTAAAAATTTAACACTTATAAAATAAAGTTGAATTTAAAAAAACCTCTATGTTTAATCGGTGTCATTTTTTTCGTGAAATGTTGGTTCAACATCCGATGTTGTATCGGACAGCATTCAGTTTCGTTATCATCGGAAGGAAACCGAACATTTGCATCTGCAATTTCTTGGACATCACCATTTGGATCTCTAAGTGATGTTTCAGGAGCCCTTGTGTCGTTCTCAATTGCATGCATTTCCATCTCATCCTCTTGAAATGCAGGACACTTGGCTGATTGACTTGATGAACTCTCCTCTAATAAGATTGTTGAACGTGGGACGATTTTAGAAACAGCCCACCAATCTCGCTTGTCGTTGCGCAAACTTGGATATCTGTAGTAAAACACTTGCTGAGCTTGAGATGCAAGGATGAATGGGTCATATTTCTGCAATCTTCGTCGATGGTTCACTTCAACCAAATTGTAGTCGTTATGAACCCTTTTGCCTACAGGAACTGTCGGATCGAACCAATCGCAATGAAACAATACGGTTCATTTCATAGGCCAACCGGGATATTCAACTTTAACCACCTCTACTAACTTTTCGTAATAATCCTGCATATTTGCTCCAACACTTTCTCCTTTAACACACACGCCCCAGTTCTGCGTGCCTCTTGAAGCTGCTAATCGTTCAATCTGAAATTTGTACCCATTAACAAAATAGCCAGTAGAGGTTGTTATGGTCTTCAATGGCCATTGCGATAGATATTTAATGAAAATATTGTCGGTTGGAGATCATGGACCGTTTACCTATAAATTAATAAGCTATTCACAGCCAATTCAAAAAATAAAAGCCATTATTGAAATTGATTGAGTGATACTACTCACAAATTCATAAAACCAGTAAGCGAACTTCGTTTCTAACTTCTGTCCAATTGCAACTTGACTGATTTCGGAATTCATCTGTCGTTGTCTATCACAATACATCCTTATGGGATGATAAGGATTAAAACTGATGTTAGCAATTAAATATTGTGGTATATTGTAATTTAAATTAGAAGTTCCAATTAAGCATTGAAGTATACACTTACTCAATATATGGATCGACTTCTCTACAGTTCATTAGGATGTAATAATATGCTGCATTATACTCCATATCGTTAAGATTTCTTGACTTTTGCCCCCCAAATGAATGGCCGATATCTTTAAATATTGATATTCTACTGTCATTAGGTTCTCTTTCGTCCACATATACGTCATTGTTACGACCAAGATTTCGACTCCTCGTGTGGACGTGACCTTCAAAGTAATGCGAGGCAAAAGCTGAAACTTCTTCGATCAAGTATGCATTGCATATAGAACCTTCAACCCTTGCCTTATTACGCACATTATTTTTTAACTTCTTAAGGTACCTATATGTAAAGTTGAGACAAAAAATTAACCAATTTTCTTGCAATGAAATAATATTGAAATGTCAATATGTCTTAATGATGTATATATTTACCTCTCGAAAGGATACATCCAGCGATACTGCACATGACCAGCTATGCTCACTTCGTATGGCAAGTGAACCGGTAAATGCTCCATTGAGTCAAAAAAACTGGGAGGAAATATTCGCTCCAGCTTGCATAAAATAATTGAAATTTCCTCCTCAAGCCTTGCCGTGGATGCAGAAGTAATGACTGCGGCAGATAACTCCTTGAAGAACAAGCTGAGCTCTGTCAATGCCTTCCAGACATGTTGCGGAAGCAACTCACGAAAAGCTATAGGCAATAACCATTGCATGAAAACATGGCAGTCGTGACTCTTCATGCCGAACAACTTGAGCTTATGCATGTCCACACACCTACCGATATTTGAGGCATAACCATCTAAAAATTTTAACCCTCTAAGCTAGTTACATAAAACTTCTCATGAATTTCTGTCAAGAGTGTAACAGGCTTTAGGATAGGTCCCGTCGGCACTCCTCCTCAAATCACCTCTTCTGCAATACTGATTAAGTTCTTCTCTTGACTTTGTAGTGTCTTTTATTTTTCCTGGGATGTTTAGCACCGTGTTAAATATGTTATCAAAAAAAATTTTCTCGATATGCATAACATCCAAGTTGTGCCGGATGAGATTTGTGCTCCAAGAAGGCAAATCCCAAAATATACTCCGCTTCTTCCAGTTATATTCTTTACATATACGGCCATTTATTCTATCTGCATCTGGTACCCAAGCACACCTCAACCCCAAATGCTCTATAGTATCAAATATATCCATGCCGGACCTAACTGGTTCGGCGAATTTTATGACTGCTTTGTTCTTCCGGAAGGTGATCAAGTTATGCCTGTAAGGATGATTTGGGGGCAAGAACTTCCTCTGATTATCAAACCATGACTGCTTACCACTCTTGTGCAATGTAAATACATCCGAATCATACATGCAATGAGGGCATGCCAGACGTCCAGCAGTGCTCCAACCAGACAACATTGCATATGCCGGGAAGTCACTTATTGTCCACATCAAAGCAGCTCTCATGATGAAATTCTGTTTCATAGAAATGTCGTAGGCTACGACTCCTGTTTCCCACAATATTTTCAATTCGGCCACCAACGGTTGCAGGAAGACATCAATCTTTTCCTTTGGATTTGATGGTCCTGGAACCAAAACTGTCAAAAACATTGCAATATCTTTCATGCACTTTCTTGGAGGAAGGTTATATACAGTCAGTATCACATGCCAACATGAATACTGTTGCCCCGCTTGACCGAATGGTTGGAAGCCATCGGTACAAAGACCTAATCTCACATTCCTTATATCTTCAGCGAAATCAGGATGATTTTCATTGAAATGCTTCCAAGCTTTTGAATATGATGGATGCCGCATTTCATCCTCTTTAGATTCATGTTCGGCATGCCATCTCATATCAGCAGCTGTAGCCTCAGATCTGTATAATCTCTGCAGGCGTGGAGTAAGAGGAAAGTAATGCATCCTCTTGTAAGGAACACGTTTCCTCCTACTTGTACTAGCTCCCCCTTTGCCGTTTTTGTACCTTGATTGCCCACAAATCTTACACTATCTCAGCTCCGAGTCTTCACCCCAATAAATCATACAATTGTTCAAGCAACAATCGATCTTATTAACCGAGAGCCCAAGCCCACGCAACAACTTCTTCGTTGAGTAAAAACTGTCTGCTACAACATTATCATTTGGCAAAATTTCCTTGATTAACCCAGCTACAGAATTAAACGCCTTTTCTGATAATCGATGTTCTACCTTAATATTCAACAACCGAGCAGCTGTAGACAACTGGGAATGACCCTCACAACCAGGATATAATTCTTGATTTGCAGTACGCAACATATCATAAAATTGCTATGCATCTGGATTTGGTTCTTCCATAAATGTATTCTGATTGAATTCATTACCCGATGCATTCATCATCATTTCTTCATATGTGTTTAAATTCACAAATGGTTCATCAACGGGAATTGACACTTGTTGGCTTGTAACAACTGCTGGAATTTCCTCTGGTTCACCATGATAGTACCAAACATCGTAATCAGGAACAAACCCCTTTTTACACAGATGCACCTTAACAGTTTCGACATCTCTGTAGGCTTTATTCTGACACCTGTGATAGTTGCATGGGCACCTAATCCTAGGCCCATCCATCCATTCAGGTTGGCTACATGCAAATGCAATAAATTCTTCCAATCCATTCAGAAAATCTAGATTAAGCAAGCCATCTTTTATCCTTGCATACATCCACGAGTGAGCCCCGCTCATTTTTAACCAACTTATACAATTTCTGGTAAACCATTAAAGGAAACCACATTATAAAACTATATTAGCATTACTAAATATATAACTAAATTATTTCTTTTACACAACTAAGGTTAATAACAACCATTTAAATCATTTATAACTAAACTAATTTTCTTTTACACAACTAAGGTCCCTACCCTGCAAGGCCGGGCCACGGCTACGATCCTTGTCGTGCTAGCAAGGACCGAGGCACAGGTTCATGCTAGGCTAATGCTAGGGCTTGAGTTCGGGTCGGGCTGCAAGGCGGTCCGTTCAATCATGAGACTTCACAAGCATTCAAGTGTCCTAAATTAATTCCACCTTCACTCCATGTCTAAAAGGTAAGACCATATCCCATTCAAGAATATTTTTTTGATATGTTATTCTGCTATTAATTATCATCGATTGATTACGTTGAAATTTCAGCAGCATTTCCCCATATGTTCTCCTAAATGTGTGGCATATATGCCACACTAGGAGAACGTATGAGCAAATATAAACCGTAATCTCAACCAACGATAATTAATAGCAGACTAACATATCGCAAAAAATATTCTCAAACTGTCCACCAGGACAATTTAAGAATTTGCAAGACTAAGTCTTACAAATTCTCAAATGGGTCTAAAGGTTATAGTACTGTGATTAATAATATGGAAATCCGAAGAAGACAATCGAACTTATGCTTATTATTCATAAATTCTTATCAATTATACATATATAGGAATAGTGTTCTATATATATAGTCACTGACTTCTTAAGATTTATGTCGAATATAAATGTTTGTGAAGACTAAAATATAAATCATTGAAACTACTAATTTATTACTGAAAATTAAATAAAAACACAACAAGACTTTCTATCTAGCATTACATAATTTAATGCATCATTCAATTTGAAGCAGAATGTAAATAATCAAGACATAACAATTGTAAATAACTACAAATGCACAAATATTATTGCATAAATAGCTATAAAGAAATGAAAAGCTACGACTGCTATTTTGAAATTAGCTAATCTAAAAAGTTATGGTTAATGAGCTAAATTAGTTGACTTAAATAGCTAAGCTAATTCAGCTCGACCTATCTAAAGAGTTTTGATTGATGACCTAAAGAGATAAGGTTGATGGTCTAAAATCAGCTTACTTGAGAAGTTAAAACTGATAAGCTAAATTAAATGACCTAAATATTTTATTTTTTAATATTTATCATCAAATTATTTAAAAATATTTTTAAAAATAATAAAATATGATAGAATCTAATTTTTTTTTATGAGTATTAATTTTTTTTTAATTAAAGGGGCCGGGGGTGGGGAAAACCCCCCTAGCTATTACTTTTTTTAAAAAAAAAATTAAGTTGCCCATGTTTTAAAAATATATGTATATTTTTTAATATTTGTCATCAAATTATTTGAAAATATTTTTAATATTTGTCATCAAATTATTTTAAAATATTTTTAAAAATAATAAAATATAATAGAATCTAAATTTTTTGTGTTAATTTTTTTTCATGTGTTATTTTTTTTTTTTTTTGAAGGGGCCGGGGGGTGGGAAAACCCCCTAGCTATTACTTTTTTTTAAAAAAAATTAAGTTTCCCATGTTTTAAAAATATATTTATATTTTTTAATATTTGTCATCAAATTATTTGAAAATATTTTTAAAAATAATAAAATATGATAGAATCTAATTTTTTTGTTGATTTTTTATGAGTGTTAATTTTTTTTTAATTGAAGGGGCCGGGGGTAGGGAAAACCCCCCTAGTTGTTACATTTTTTTTTTTTGTGGCCTGGCCACTGTGGCTAGGCCACGGCCATGACCGTGGCCAGAGAAGACGAAGGGGGGTGGGGGAAAACCTCCCCCTAGCTGTTAACTTTTTTATTTTTTTGGTGGCCTCGCCACCGTGGCCAGGCCACGGCCGGCCATGGCAACGGCTGTGGCCGGAGAAGACGAACGGGAGGGGGATGGGGAAAACCCCTCCTAACTTTTTTTTTTTGGTGGCCTAACCACCGTGGCCAGGCCACGGCCGGCCACGGCAGTGGCCATGGCTGGACAAGACGGCCACGGCCGTGGCCGTGGCCGAAGAAGACGAAGGGGGGTGGGGAACCCCCCCCCCCCCAAACTGTAAATTCTGGCCACCGTGGCCAGGCCACGGCCGGCCATGGCAGCGGCCGTGGCTTGAGATGACGGCCATGGCCACGGCCGTGGCCGGAGAAGACGAAGGGGGGTGGGGAAAACTGCCCCAAACTGTAAATTTTTTTTTTTGGTGGCCTGGCCACCACGGTCGACCACTGCAGCGGCCGGGTCGGAGAAGACGGCCACAGCCGTGGCCGTGGCCGGAACCTATTTTTTTAAAAAAAATTAAGGAGGAGGGGGGGCTTACCTCGGTCGAGAGGGGATGCCGTCGGAGTGGGGGGAGCTTTCATCGAGGGAGAGGATGGGGGGAGCTGGAGGAGCGGACGGACGGTGGCGGCTAGGGTAAGAAGAGGAAAAAGAAGAGAAGCGGGGGGGCGGCCCGACCAAGCATTATATAGTAGTGATTAGCGACGCAATATATGCGTCGCTAATCACTTGCTATTATTTTTTAAAATTTATTATGGATTAGTGATGTATTGTACTAATTTGGCCTTTTTATTATTTTATGCAAAACTTAGCGACGCAACTAATTGCGTTGCTAATGAGTCACTAATTTGGCGCCAATGTCTGGTGAAAAAATTATTTTTATTTTCTAGGAAATTGCATCGCTAATGCATCGCAATATTTTTTAAATAATTATAACTGATAAAATTATATTTTCTAAAAATAATTGCGATGCATATATTGTGTCGCAATGTTTTTTTTAAATTTTTTTAATTACATTTATTTTTCTAAAAAACATTGCGATGCAATACATGCATCGCAATATTAAAAATTATTTTCTCTAGAAAAATTATTTTTATTTTTTAGGAAACTGCGTCGCTAATGCGTCGCAATATTTTTTAATAATTATAACTGATAAAAATTATATTTTCTGAAAATAATTGCGACGCATATATTGCGTCGTAATATATTTTTTAAATTTTTTTATTATATTTATTTTTCTTAAAAACATAGTGACGCAATATATGCGTCACAATATTAAAAATTATTTTCTCTGGAAAAATTATTTTTATTTTCTAGGAAATTGCATCGCTAATGCGATGCAATATTTTTTTAATAATTATAACTGATAAAATTTATATTTTCTGAAAATAATTATGATGCATATATTGCATCACAATGTTTTTTTAAAATTTTTTAATTACATTTATTTTTCTAAAAAATATTGCGACGCAATACATGCATCGCGATATTAAAAATTGTTTTCTCTGCAAAAATTATTTTTATTTTCTAGGAAACTGCGTCGCTAATACGTCGCAATATTTTTTTAATAATTATAGCTAATAAAAATTATATTTTCTAAAAATAATTATGATACATATATTGCGTCGCAATGTTTTTTTAAAATTTTTTATTACATTTATTTTTCTTAAAAACATTACGATGCAATACATGCGTTGCAATATTAAAAATTATTTTCTCTGAAATTTTTTTTTTTATTTTCTAAAAAATTACGTCGACCGATCTCGAACCGTGGCGATCGATCCGACGGTTGCGATCGATCCAAGCCGTGATCCCGGATCGTTGCGTCGACCGATCCCGGACCGTTGCGATCGGTCCGAGATCGCCGACGATCCAACGGTTGCGATCGATCCAAGCCCTAATACCGATCGGCCATGACTGATCTCAGACCGTAGCGATCGGTCTGATCGGCGACGATTCGACGGTTACGATCGATCCAAGCCATGATCCCGATCGGCCACGGCCGATCTCGGACCGTGGCGATCGGTCCGATCGGCGACGATCCAACGGTTGCGATCGATCCAAGCCGTGATCCCGATCGGCCACGATCGATCCCGGACAGCGGCGATCGGTCCGATCAGCAACGATCCAACGATTGCGATTGATCCAAGCCCTGATCCCAATCGGCCACGACCGATCTCAGACCGTTGCGATCGGTCCGATCGCCGACGATCCAACGGTTGCGATCGATCCAAGCCGTGATCCCGATCGGCCACGACCGATCTTGCACCATGGCGATCGGTCCGATCAGCGACAATCCGACGGTTGCGATTGATCCAAGCCGTGATCCCGATCGACCACTACCGATCTCGGACCATGGCGATCGGTCCGATCGGCGACGATACGACGATTGCGATCGATCCAAGCACTGATCCCGATCGGTCACGACCGATCTCGAACCGCGGCGATCGGTCCGATCGGCGACGATCCGACGGTTGCGATCGATCCAAGCCCTAATCTCGATCGACCACGGACCGATCTCGGACTATGGCGATCGATCCGATCACCGACGATCTGACGGTTGCGATCGATCCAAGCCGTGATCCCGATCGGCCATGACCGATCTTGGACCGTGGTGATCGGTCCGATCGGCGATGATCTGATGGTTGCGATCGATCCAAGTCATTATCCCGATTGGCCATGACCGATCTCGGACCATGGCGATTGGTCCGATCGACGACGATCCGACGGTTACGATCGATCCAAGCCATGATCCCGATCGGCCACTACCGATCTCAGACCATGGTGATCGGTCCAATCGGTAACGATCCGATGATTGCGATCGATCCAAGCCCTGATCTCGATCGGCCACGACCGATCTTGGACCGCGGCGATCGATCCGATCGGCGACAATCCGACAGTTGCGATCGATCCAAGCTCTGATCCCGATCGGCCACGACTGATCTCGGACCGTGGCGATCGATCCAAACCGTGATCCCGATCGGCCATGACCGATCTCAAACCGTGGCGATCGGTCCAATCGGCGATGATCTGACAGTTGCGATCGATCCAAGCCGTGATCCCGATCGGCCATGACTGATCTCGCACCGTGGTGATCAGTTCGATCGGCGATGTTCCGACGGTTGCGATCGATCCAAGCCATGATCCCGATCGGCCACTACCGATCTCGGACCGTGGCGATCGGTCCGATCGGCGACGATCCAACGATTGCGATCGATCTAAGCCCTGATCCTGATCGGCCACGAACGATCTCGGACTGCGGTGATTGGTCCGATCGGCGACGATCCGACGGTTGCGATCGATCCAAGCCCTGATCCCGATCGGTCACGACTGATCTCGGACCGTGGCGATTGGTCCGATCGCCGACGATCCGATGGTTGCGATCAATCCAAGCCATGATCCCGATCGGCCACGACTGATCTCGGACCGTGGCGATTGGTCCAATCGGCGATGATCCGACGGTTGCGATCGATCCAAGCCGTGATTCCGATCGGCCACTACCGATCTCGAACCGTGGCGATTGATCCAATCGACGATGATCCGACGATTGCGATCGATCCAAGCCCTGATCCCGATCGGCCATGACCGATCTCGGACCGCGGCAATCGGTTCGATCGGTGACGATCTGACTGTTGCGATCGATCCAAGCCCTGATCCCGATCGGCCACAACCGACCTTGGACTGTGGCGATCGGTCCGATCGCCGACGATCCGACGATTGCAATCGATCGAAGCCGTGATCCCGATCGGCCACGACCATCTCGAACTGTGGCGATCGATCCGATCGGTGACGATCCAACGGTTGCGATCCATCCAAGCCGTGATCCCGATCGGCCACTACCGATCTCGGACCGTGGCGATCGGTCCGATCGGCGACGATCCGACGATTGCGATTGATCAAAGCCCTGATCCTGATTGGCAACGACCGATCTTGGACCGCGGCGATCGGTCCGAGATCGCCGACGATCCGACGGTTGCGATCGATCCAAGCCCTGATCCCGATCAGCCATGACCGATCTCGGACCGTTGCGATCGGTCCGATCGCCGACGATCCGATGGTTGCGATCGATCCAAGCCTTGATCGATCCCAATCGGCGATGAACGATCTCGGACCATCGCCATTGATCCGATCAGCAACGATCCGACGGTTGCGATCGATCCAAGCCGTGATCCCGATCGCCCATGATCGATCCTTGACCGTTGCGATCGGTCTGAGATCGCTAACGATCCGATGGTTGCGATCGATCCAAGCCCTAATCCTGATCGGCCACGATCGATCTCGGACCGTGACGATCAGTCCGATCGGCGATGATCTGACGGTCGCGATTGATCCAAGCCATGATCCCGATCGGCCACCACCGATCTTGGACCGTGGCGATCGGTTCGATCGGTGATGATCCGACGGTTGCGATCGATCCAAGCTGTGATCCCGATCAGCCACTACCGATCTCGGACCGTGGGCTATCAGTCCGATCGGCGACGATCCGATGATTGCGATCGATCCAAGCCCTGATCCCGATCGGCCACGATCGATCTCGGACCGCGGTGATCGGTTCGAGATCGCCGACGATCCGACGGTTGCAATCGATCCAAGCCCTGATCCTGATCGGCCACGACCGATCTCGGACCATTGCGATCGGTCCGATCGCCGATGATCTGATGGTTGCGATCGATCCAAGCCCTGATCGATCCCGGTCGGCAATGAACGATCTCGGACCGTCGCGATCGATCCGATCGACGATGATCCGACGGTTGCGATCGATCCAAGCCATGATCCTGATCGGCCATGATCGATCTCGGACCATTGCAATCGGTCCGATCGCCGACGATTGCGATCGATCCAAGCCCTGATCTGGATCAGCCATGACCGATCTTGGACCGCGGCGATCGGTCCGATCGCCGACGATCCGATGGTTGTGATCGATCCAAGCCCTGATCTCGATCAGCCACGACAGATCTCGGACCGTTGCGATTGGTCCGATCACTGATGATCCGATGGTTGCGATCGATCCAAGCCCTGATCGATCCCGATCGGCCACGATCGTTCTCGGACCGTTGCGATCGGTCCGATCGGCGATGATCCGACGGTTGCAATCGATCGAAGCCATGATCGATCCCGATCGGCGACGACCGATCTCAGACCGTCATGATCGATCCGATCGGTGACGACCCGACGATTGAGATCGATCGAAGCCATGATCGATCCCGATCGGCGATGACCAATCTCGGACCGTCGCAATCGATCCGTTCGGTATCATAATATTTTTATTTCATAATTCTTTTTAATATTTTTATAAAATTTATTTTAAAAAAACATTACGACGCAATACTTGCATCGCTAAATAAAAATTGTTTTTATTAATTACTATTTTATTGCGTCACAATTGCGTCGCTATTTAACATAATTAATTTTTAAAAAATATTGCAACGCATAGGGTTGCATCGTAATTTTTAATTTGATAATTATTATATAAAAATTAATTTTATTTAAAATAATTGCGATGCAACTAGTGCATCGCTAAATTAAAACATAATTTTTCTAATTTTCTGGTTTATTGCGTCGCTAATGCGTCGCTATTTAACATAATTAAATTTTTTAAAAATATTGCGATGCACTGAGTTGCGTCGCAATATTTTTTTCTCATAATTATATTTTATAAAATTAATTTTATTTAAAATAATTATGACACAATTAGTGCGTCGCTAAATTAAAAATAATTTTTCTAATTTTCTGATTTATTGCATCGCTAATGCGTCGCTATTTAATATAATTAAATTTTTTTAAAAATATTGCGACGCACTGAGTTTCATCGCAATTATTTTTTCTCATATTTATACTTTATTAAAATTAATTTTATTTAAAATAATTGTGATACAATTAATGCATCACTAAATTAAAAATAAATTTTTTAATTTTCTGGTTTATTGCGTCGCTAATGAGTCGCTATTTCACGTAATTATTTTTTAAAAAACATTGCAACGCACAGAGTTGCGTCGTAATATTTTTTTCTCATATTTATATTTTATAAAAATTAATTTTACTTAAAATATTTGCAACGCAATTAGTGCGTCACTAAATAAAAATAATTTTTCTAATTTTCTGGTTTATTGCATCGCTAATGCGGCGCTATTTAACATAATTAATTTTTTAAAAATATTACGACGCACTGAGTTGCATCGCAATATTTTTTTTTTATATTTATATTTATAAAAACTTAATTTAAAAATATTGCGACACATTCCTTTCGTCGCTAAATAAAAAAATTACTTTTTTTGATTTTCTGGTTTATTGAGTCGCTAATGCGTCGCAATGATTTGTTGTCGCGGATGCGTCGCAAAGTGGTCGCAATTTAGCGATGCAGTATTGCGTCGCTAAATTTGCGTCGCTATTTTAGTATTTTCTTGTAGTGGGCGAGAGACCAACTCCTTGCCTTTCCGTGGGCAAATTCAGGCGTCTTCGCTTGGTTAGCATCAGACATGCCGGGCATACCGTCGGAGGTGATCACTCATAAGCTCAACATCGACTCAAAGTATCGACTAGTCCAGCAGAAGAAGAGGAGTTTCACCTCTGAGCGGCAGAGGGCCATTGGCAAGGAGGTCCACAAGCTGATCGCTGTCGGCCACATTCGAGAGGCACACTACCCGAACTGGTTGGCCAATATGGTAATGGTCCGCAAGGCTAATGGAAGCTAGAGGATTTGCATCGACTTCATCGATCTTAACAAGGCGTGCCCCAAAGATAACTTTTCACTGACCAGGATCGATCAGTTGGTGGATGCCATGTCCGACCATGAGATCTTCAGCTTCATGGATGCCTTCTCCATATACAACCAGATAAAGATGGACCCGGGCAATGAGGAGGCTACTTCCTTCGTGACTGAGAAGAGCATCTACTGCTACAAGGTAATGCCTTTCAAACTGAAGAATGTAGGGGCCATATACCAGAGGCTGTTAAACAAGGTTTTTGAAAGCCAAATCAGGTGCAATATGGAGGTGTACATGAATGATATGCTAACCAAAAGTGTCTGCACCACCAACCATATTGCTAACTTAATAGAAACTTTCGATAACCTTCGCCACTACCAGATGAGGTTAAACCCCCACAAATGCGCATTTGGGGTCACGGCAGGCAAGTTCTTGGGATTCTTGGTAACCTAGCGAGAGATCGAGGCAAACCCCGAGAAGATCTGAGCCATCCTCGATATTAGACCTTTGGTCAATAAGAAGGAGGTACAGCGACTAACTGGGAGGATGGCAGCTCTGAGCTGGTTCTTATCGAAGTGATCGAGCAGTGCTTGCCCTTCTTCAAGGCATTACGGAAGATAAACGGCTTCGAATGGACAGAGGAGTGCTAGAAGGCTTTCGAGGGGCTGAAGGAATTCTTATTTACACTGCCACTATTGTTGAAGCCGATGGAAGGGAAAGACCTCTTCCTCTATCTTGCTGCCTTCCCAGAGATGGTCAGCTCCGTCCTTGTCCGCGTGGATTTTAATAGAGTGCAAAGACCGATCTACTACACTAACAAAGTGCTTCATGATGCGGAGATCAGGTATTCCACAATCGAGAAGATTATTTTTGCACTAATAATCTTCGCTCAATGTCTCAGGCCTTATTTCCAAGCCCATCTGATCGTGGTGCTTATGGACCAACCTCTCAAGGCGATCTTATCCCATCCTGACACCTTCGGTCGGCTGGCTAAGTGGGCAGTCAAGTTGGAAGAGTTTGATCTATCATTCTGACCGAGGTCAGCCATGAAGTCCCAAGTCTTGGCGAACTTCTTGGTCGAGTGCACTTAGGCTATAGAGCAATCGAAAGAGCCCCACACGGTGCCCTTAAATGCTATGCTCGAGGAAGCGAAAAAAGATTGGATCCTCCATATAGATGGTGCATCGAATTCCCAAGTAAGTGGAGCATGCCTCATCCTCACAAGTTCGAAGGGGATGGTAGTAGAGTATGCCCTCCGATTTCTCTTCCAAGCTACTAATAATCAAGCCGAGTACGAAGCCTTGCTAGCAAAAATAAAGCACGTGAGGGAGATCAAAGTAAAGTGCCTCAAAGCCTTCGCCGACTCCCAGCTCATCTTCAAATAAATCACTGGAGAGTACGAGGCCCGAGACCCCACCATGTCCCAATTTCTAAGTAAGGTCCAATCACATACCTCATTCTTTACTCATTTTAGCATCAGCTACATTTCTAGAGGCAAGAATGCCAGGGCCGACACCTTATCCTGCTTGGCCACCTCAGTGGACGAGGCCCTAGGAAGGACATACGTGGAGCATCTAAAGGTCCCGAGCATCGATGCAATGGAGAAAAATCTGTCGATCAACCAAAACCTACATGGATGGATGCATACGTCCGTTACCTTACCAACGACATCTTTTCCGCCGATCATGTGGAGGTTAAGCTACTCAAGTGGAGAGCTTCCAAATTTCTATTGTTGGACGGATGGCTATATAGGAGATCCTTCTCTTATCTCCTCCTCAAGTGTGTCAGCCCTGCTGATGCCAACTACATCCTCCGCAAGATTCAAGAAGGTGTTTGTGTGAACCACCTTGGGGGTAGAACGTTGGCATTTAAGGCCCTGTGCCAGGAGTACTATTGGATTACCATACGGAGGATGCCGTCGAGTTTGTCCAAAAGTGCGATAGCTGTCAGTGACACGCCAACATTCAGCGGCAGCCAGCTTCCCAGCTGAGTCCTCTATCAGCTCCAAGGCCCTTCGTCCAGTGGGGAATGGACATTCTAGGACCATTCCTCTCAGCCTTCGGTCAGCAAAAGTTTCTACTCATCGCCATCGATCACTTCACTAAGTGGGTACAGGCTAAGGCACTGACAAAGATCATCGAGAGCAAGGTGAGGTCTTTTTTTGGGAAATCCATCCTCTACTAGTTTGGGCTATCCCATACCCTCATCACCGACAATGGCCGGCAGTTCGACAATACCCCTTTCAAGGAATTTTGCACCGAGCTGAGCATCTACCAACAGTTTATTTCGTTGGCCATCCGCAGACAAATGGGGCGGCCGAGGTTACGAACCAGACTATTCTTCAGGGGCTCAGAATATGGCTGGATGAGTTTAAAGGAAGATGGGTGGAGGAGCTCTCGAACGTGCTGTGGGCATATCATACGATGCCAAGAACTCCCACTGGGGAGACTCCCTTTGGCCTCGTATTCGGGTCAGAGGTGTCCTTCCCATGGAGATCGGTATCTTCAGTTCCTGAGTGGAGTCATACGACGAGGAGGACAACCCTAATCAACTACGGGCCAACCTTAACTTTGTCAAGGAGGCACGCGATCGAGCGCAACTCAAGATGGCTACCTACTATCAAAGAACTACAAAGTACACAATGCCCATGTCTGTTCCAAAGCATTTCTTTCCAGGAACCTGATCCTCAGATGAGCTAAAGTCTCAAAGCCTACGGAAGGGGGCAAGGTATCCCCAAACTAGAAGGAGCCCTACCAGATAACTGAGATACTTTATCGTGAAGCATACCGGATCGAAAGACTAGATGGGAGGCCAATCCTCTGCACTTGAAATGCGAACAACCTCCACTAGTACTACCAGTGATGTTCACACTCAGCTAATTGAAATAAAGATAAAGATAAGTTTGAATATCCTTTCCTCTCAGCTCTGCAAGATGGGGTTCAAAAGGCTCTCAAGCATGGGCTCTAAAACTCCTGAGTCATCCTTTGGGGTTCAAAAGGCTCTCGGGCATGGTCTCTAAGACTTCTGAGTCACCCTCTGGGGTTTAAAGGCTCTCGAGCATGATTTTTAAGACTCCCGAGTCACCCTTCGGGTTCAAAAGGCTCTCGGACATGGTCTCTAAGACTCCTGAGTCACCCTTTGAGGTTCAAAAGACTTTCGAGCATGGTCTCTAAGACTCTCGAGTCACCCTCCGAGGTTCAAAAGGCTCTCGAGCATGGTCTCCCGAGTCACCCTCGGGTTCAAAAGGCTCCCAAGCATGGTCTCTAAGACTCCCAAGTCACCCTCTGGGGTTCAAAAGGCCTCAGGCTTGGTATTAAAGACCCCCGAGTCACCCTTAGAAGTTCTGAAGGGGCGTTCGATCCCGACTCAAGCCCGACTCCAGCGTCAGCCTCAATATTAACCCGAAGTGTATGGTTGACAGCCATCAGACTGCACAGCCCAGCCACGGATTTACACAAGTGCAAAGCGAGCAATGATGGAACACCCTATAAAAGCTAAGTGCTCAAAGACTCAAAAGAAAGCTCATTTTTCATTAATTATTAGAAAGGTTTACAAAATGCTGACTCAAGTCGGACTTCGATACAAAGACAAAATAAAAAGAAAAGGCAAAGTCTTCATGGCTCGATGGGTGCCGGTCCATCATTGGCTGGGGCAGAGCCATCATCGGCTGATCTTTTCACTGTTGGTGGCCCCTCTAGCTCCTCATCATCGTCAGGTTCAAGGTCATCGAGGCCCGCAATGCCGAAGACTCAAGCCACCTTCTCTTTACACTCCCAGAAGCCTTGTAGGTAAACCCCAACAGAGGCCTCCGCCAGCTCATCCTTAAAGGTAGCAGAGCTTCGGTAGTGCTCTACTGCCTCCGTGGCCCTCCTCTCGGTCGCAGCGGCCTCTCCTTGGTGGCCTACGCTGCTACCTCCATCTCTGAGGCCTTGCAACTGCCTCGCGCATGTCGGCTGCGGTGTCGGCTGCCCTGGCATCGGCCATTCAGGCAATTGCCTAGCATCGTTAGCCCGTTGCTCGGCCGCCTTCACCTCCCGAGTGATGGTGTGGAGCTGGAGGTCGCACATGCCTAATCTTGCCACCATGTTCTCTAACTTTGCCTCGACGATTAGGGCACGCTCGAGCTCAGTCGCGCTGATGCCTAGCCTCTTCGAGTTCCTCCGCCCACTCAGCACGGGCCAACGCCAGCTCACCCTCAGCCTTTTTAGCTTGGGCTAGGGCAGCAGAGGCATCCCATCGGTGCGGGCGAGGATTGCATTGGCTTGGAGAGCCACGTCCCAAGCGGTGAACATGGAGTTCACTGACTGCACAAAGAAAACCTTTGGAAAACCTTATAAAGACATAGAGATACTTACCCAAAGCATAGCTGAGAAGGCATCCCGGAAGAAGTCTGTAGCCCGCTAGCGATGGAGTTCTTCTCAAAACTTTGATAGTACACCTAGGCCACAACTGCTCTGCCGCGCGGCCATGGTTCAAGAGGGATGGCCGTGACGAGATTGCCCTCATCCTGCCTGCCTCCGTGGCCCGATCAACGCCGAGGTTGCAGGTGTAGAGCCAAAGATGGGCGGTACCTCCTCGCGGCCTCCTCCATGGGCGACGCCTCCTCTGTCATCGACTCTATCACCATTAGACCCTCCTCACCCACCTGCTCTCCTGCTAGCGGGCCTCGCTTCGGGGTTGGCATAGTTATCGAGGGGGTCAACTCAATGCTCAAAGTGGCTGGCTCCACTGACGGGGTGACCACCTCGACCCTCGGCTCCTCTAGGGGCGACTTGGTGGTGAGGTCGATCGGCGGAGTGGGCTCCTGGTCTACCTGGTGCTCGCTTGGAGGAGAGGCCGAAGACCGAGGGTGAGGCCTTTTCTCCAACCTCCCAGTGTCATCGTCGGTGGCCCCCTTCCTCTTCCTTATCGCCCTCTTCATGGCGTTGGCGGATATCCTCATGTCTGATATAGCAGGAGCCAGTCAGTCAATCAAAAAAAAAAGAAAAAAGAGAAGGAACATGGGCGCTCACCATGCCGGGGCCAACCTGCATAGCGAAGGTTCTCCTCCAATGGAGCTCTCGCAAAGGGGGACCCAGTAGGACAATAATTGCTCATATACCTCCCGGTCCCTCAAGATCACCGCCGAGTCCTTATTCGGTTGTAAGTTTGGGTCCCTCAACTCCGCCTCACCCCCTCAATGTGTGCAAAGAAGAACCGAGTCTTTCACCCTTTGATGGACGAAGGAAGGTTCCATTTAAGGGCTCTGCCAGGTCTGGGTGTGAATAACCACCACCTGGTATCGGACTGATGGCAGAGAGTGTAGAGGCTATAGAGCAAGGACACTCGGCCCACTATGCCGAGATAGCCACATAGCACCATGAAGGCACAGATGGTCAAAAAGAGTTCGGAACCAACTATGCCGCGTCAGGGCGTACCTATGGAGTAGGTTGACAATGAAAGGGTGGAGGGGAAGCCGAAGGCCTGCCTTGAGAAACTCCTCATACAAGGCGATCTCGCTGAAGGATCGGAGGTCATCCTATCACTGGGTCAGGGGCAGACAATCAAACCTCCTCGAATCCTATAGGTGGCCCTAAGGGACTCTATGTCCGCTGGGGTGATGGTGGAAGTGATCCTCTCCGGCCCTACCAAGGCAGGAGCAACGGCCGAAGAGGAGGCCCGACTAAACCTAGGTAGCGGTTGAGCTACAATTGGTGGTGGTGCTATGATTGATGGAGGGCCTCGAATCGAGATCCCACCGCCGCCCGTAGCTTGGTCAAAGGAGGACGAGGATGGAGAAACTATTGTAGGTTTCTTGCCTTTCCTATCAAAGCCATGAAAAGAAGACAAAGAGAGGCCAAAGGACTAACCTGGAATAGGAAGAGAGACAGCGGGCACTGGGTTTTGGAGGAGAAGGGCTCCAAGGACTCAGGTTTTAGGAGAAGGCAGGAAGGCTTCGGATGCACAAGAAACTCTCTGACAGGGACAACCCCCTTTTATGCCCATCTTTCGAATCGTCCCGCCCGATTTGATCTGCCACGTGAAGGTCCCCTTATTAAGGGTATATCCCAACCGTCGTGCAATCTCATTCGCCCGAGGCAAGACGCCTTGATCAAGAGCACAAAGATGTGATATGGCTAATGATGGGACACCAATGACGTCACCGCAATGATGGCTACCACTTTATACGATAGGTATGGCCTCAATTTTGAGAAATATCTCTTTGATTTCAGAGAAAGAATCTTGTGCATGGCGATGGTACAACATCCCATGTTCCTTAAATGAGAAGGATTTGATCCCCCAAGGAGACGCGTGCCCATAATCAAAGCCGAGGATCGAGAGCATTAAAAGTCTACGCTTCTTTCGCTTGGCAGGAAAGGCGACACACGAGCTTAAGAGTGGGAGGCATCTGATGTGGCTGATCAAGCAATGATACAGTTGACGAAAAAGGTTAATCGATGAAGGTAAGATCAAACAATTAAAGTCGTCATGATCCGATGGGTCACCTCTGCCCTCATGACCGACTCCAGTCGGCCCTCAAGACCGACTGGCCTCAAGACCAACTTCAAAGTCGGGCCTCAAAGTTGACTATAGCATCGGCCCAAGACCGACTTCACCGTCGGCTCCAAGGTAGACTCCAGCGTCGGCCTCCAGACCGACTCCAGCGTTGGCCTTAGCACCACACGACCCGTTACCGTCTATGGTTCCACGTGGCTATGTGGCCCACTATCATCCACTTGGCCCACCTACGGCCCCACATGTTCCACCTACCGACTATGGCGTACGCCAATAAGACCTGACCTATCAACCGTCTGCCGCACTGTGCCTACAAGACGTGGCCCACCAACTGGCCGTAGCTGCCTATATCAAACAAAGAGGTGGCCTGCCAGTTCTGACAGGCCATGGGGCGGATACCATCTATCGCGTCAGCCTTACCGATTGCCTGATGTCAGGACATAGCATCTTGGAATAAACAACTGCCCAAAAAGGGGTAGGAGAGACTCCCGATCAGATATAAAAACCTTGGCTGACGATGAGACAAGGGTGGAACTTCTCCCATTTCGATAATTTCTCTAAGTTCTTAGCCAACTCCCGAACAAAGAGAGACACGCTACTGTTTTTTAGACCACTTACTCGAGCGTCGGAGGGTTTTCGCCGGAGCAACCGGCCCATGGGAACTTTTTTTGCAGAAACTCAATAGCTGGTGAAGGTGGTGCTGGAGATCTTTCGATGACTCGGCCTCGGACCAAATACAAACATATCTATTAATAAAAAATTGTATCTCTTCATGATCAATAATATTTTTAGCATTCAAAAAAATTATTAAATTATTTAAATAAATATTTTAAATTAATTATTTGGGCTATATAAATAATTCTTGCACTACTTTCTTATTGAGAGTTCTTTAAACTTGAAATAAAATAGCTCTCTGTTTTAAGAAATGAGCAATATTTTTTCTTCGTTGCACCGACACCAACCTTACCTTTGCCAAGATGATTTCGTCTCATGTAATAAATAATAATTTTTTTATGAATGCTTTGAAAAGATGTACTAATGTTTGGATCGCGAATATATCATAAAAGAAAAATTTTAGTGCATCACCTCTAATGCACAAAAGTGAATATCAAATGTGCACATTAAATATATGTAATTTAATGAATCATATATGCTTGCTTATACAAGTGCATGATTAATATGCGCATCGATGCACATCTTTTGCACCATCTACTGTACACAAAAACATTTCCATCACAAAAGCTTATGTCCACCTGCAAAGCATCGAACCTAGCTCGTCTCCAGTAGCCCACGCCCTCCGTTGTCATCTTGCTCCGTAGAAGAAAATAAAATATTATTAATAAAAGAAAAGGTTATGTTCCACTCTTTTTAGCCAAAGAATATGGTCACACTCACATCTCTTATCTATCATTGGTCTTTTTGACCCTTACGTTGGGGGAAGGGCCCATCGCTAAATGTAGGTCAAACCTCGGGATGCTCAGTATAATCTCCAGCATACACGTGTCCTGACAAGCTATACCTAGTACCCAGTCAACCTCTTTGCCGTTCTGTTGTCTTCTAGCATGGTGTGGCCTTTGCTCCATGGGCGATGGCCATATGACATCATGATGGTATCAAAACGTAATGCTGATCCCGGCCAGCGTCCGTTCACAGCTGCATAGAAATTTTATGAGGGCATGGTCGAACATCAGTGGATCGATCAATGCATGCATCACCACACCAAGGATATTGCTAGGTGGCAGAATTAGAAATCATTTGATTTTTAAAAAGAGTTTTTGTTTTTTAGTTTTATGGAAACAACTACTTCAAAATAGTAAAAAAAAAACAGAATAATTAAAAAATATTTTCACTATTTTTATTAAAAATAAAAACAAAAATTGCACAACTTAAAAAGGCCATTATTTTAAAAGATATCATTTATAATAAAAATAAAAAATATTTTATTTTCACTTACTAAATTTATTTTTTAGAAATCAAAAAATAAAAATAAAAATAAATCCTATTCTCAAAAATCGAATGCAACCTTTTTTTCCGGTTTATCTTGCCGTATCATTGCATTGTATATTATAATATCTTGAGTATATTATACAAAATCATTTAAATCTATTTAAGTTTTATTTAATAATTTTTTTATTACACATCAATTACAAAATAACAATTTTTTTTTTAATTAAGTTATTTTTATATTTAAATTTTTTAACTTTCCTGCCAGGTGCATTTTTCTCGTGATAAATTACTAACCATGTGATATTAACCATTTGATATGAATTACAAAATCATTTTAGAATGCTTACTTTGCTTCCTTCTGCTACGGGAAAAATATTCATCCAAGAATTTATATAGATGATTTTTTTGTCCCACGTGGAAATTTTATGCGGGCTATTCTCCATGCCGTAGCTCCTCCTCGCTGCCGCAGTGCCAACCCTAGTCCACGTAGGATGATACGTCATCAACGGGTCCTAACAAAGGTCGGCCCCGCATACGCCGTGGCCCAAGCCCCGCCGCTCCGTGCCCGGACAAAACACGAGCCCCGCTCCCCCGGCACGTTATCCCCACACTCCGCCCCGAGCCGCCGCCGCGCCCTCACGCGGGCCTTCCATAAACGCCCCCGCCACCCTCTCGATTCCAAAAATACGCATCCGCACATTCCCAAACTACCCCCGAAAACGATCTCGTCCATCGAATCGTATCATAATTTAATGCCGCTTCGGCCCTTAGACAGAGTCGTCGTGCCAGAGCTCGTCGCCATCCCCTATTTAAACCACCTCCCCTCGTTCCAAACACCATACACAGAGAGAGAGAGAGAGTTCGATCCCTCCCTGCAATGGCTGAGAAGCTAGTGGAAGAGCAAGAGAGATGCTCGGTGGAGGAGGTGGCCCTGGTGGTGCCGGAGACCGACGACCCCTCGCTCCCGGTGATGACTTTCCGGGCTTGGTTCCTCGGCATCACCTCATGCACAGTCCTCATCTTTCTCAACACCTTCTTCACCTACCGGACCCAGCCGCTCGTCATCTCGGCGATCCTCATGCAGATCGCCGTGCTGCCCATCGGACGGTTCATGGCGTCGCTGCTCCCCAGCAAGGAGGTGAAGGTCTTTGGGAAATGGGGTTTCAACCTCAACCCGGGGCCCTTCAATATAAAGGAGCATGTCATCATCACCGTGTTCGCCAACTGCGGCGTGTCGCCCGGCGGTGGGGATGCCTACTCCATCGGGGCCATCACGGTGATGAAGGCTTATTATAAGGAGGGCTTGAGCTTCCTCTGTGGCCTTATTATAGTGATCACCACGCAGGTTATCAAAAGAACTCTTTTTTATTTGCCTGTTTTCTGCTTATTATACTAACTTAGCTAATTCTTATCGAAATCAGAAGGAATGGAATATTTGTTTAAATCTTTGTTATTTTCCTCCATTTTTTTACTGTTTTAATATCTTGAGGATGTTTTGGACTAATCTGTTTTTTAGGTGGCCAAGCGCTTTTAAATGTGTTAATAGACACTTCCTTTTTTTTCTTTTTCTTTTTTAAATTTAGCTTCACTTGAATGCCTGTTGATTAGTTAGAGCTCAGGATTTAATTTGGCTCTAAAATCCGGTTTTCATGCATTTGCTTAATGTGAAAGATGCTATTTAAAAAAAAACATTTTTGTGAATCCTTAGAGCTTTTTCTTTTCCCCTCTCTTTTCTGATTTCTTATCTAAACCTAATTGCTGTTCGTCTCTGGTTTTTTTGTCTTTACTTGAAATTGATCACAACAAACAATAATCCACCGTGCTTTTGTGGAGGTGAAGTCTGAAGTGTTTACCTAATACATTACCATAGTGGTGGTGTTGCATCTTTCAACTGCCTTTTTCTTCTTATTTTCAGATGATTCGATGGTAAATTTCTCATAAATTTAATCCTTGGAGGGGTTTTCCTAGTTTGCTATTATCTCGCTTATTATAAGTCTTAATTGATTTGTTTTCAAAGTAAAAAAGGTAACAGTAAAATATAAATACAGGCAGATTCATGGAATTAGTGTATTTGGTGTGACTGAAATGCTATAAAAAATAATAGCTAATTGATTTATTTAATGCGTAACTACACTATTTAAGGAGAATACATTCTGTTTTTGACTGCTGAGAATTATGTGATAAACTTGTGAAGTTTATTATTCATTGGAAAACAAGCTAAATGAATGGGCTTGCCACAATTATTTAGTGCTTAACTTATGTTTTTCGGTGATTTTCCATCTAATGTTTATAAATTTTGACATGCAGTTACTGGGTTATGGATGGGCTGGCATGCTGAGGAAATTTTTAGTAGACCCGCTGAAATGTGGTGGCCTTCTAGCCTTGCTCAAGTTTCTCTCTTCAGGTTAATGCATTTACCTATTCATCTTTTTAGGCCAGTATGAGGATAAGATAATTGCTTGCTTGATGTGAGGTAGTGACATGCCTGGATACCAGTATCGGAGTTATAAACAGATTTACATCATGATCTCTATCATATTGTCCTTAATTATTGAGCTTAGGCTGATGCTAGATTCAATCTATGTTGCAGAGCTCTACATGAGAAGGATTCACCCTCAATTGGGCTAAGCAGGATGAAGTTCTTCCTAATATTCTTTGTTGGAAGCTTTTTCTACTATGTGCTGCCTGGCTATCTCTTCCCCATCTTGTCATTCTTTTCGTGGGTGTGTTGGGTGTGGCCTCATAGCATCACTGCACAGCAGATTGGGTCAGGATACCATGGCCTTGGAATTGGAGCATTTACATTGATTGGGCTGGAATCTCTGCCTACCATGGTAGCCCTTTGGTGACCCCATGGTTCTCCATCATCAACACTGCTGTTGGGTTCATCATGTTCATCTACATCATAGTCCCCTTGTGTTATTGGAAATTTAACACCTTTGATGCTCAGAAGTTCCCTATATTCTCCAACCAGCTCTTCACCTCTAAAGGTCTAAGTATGACACTACCAAGGTACTGACCCCTCAATTTGAGCTAAATGAAGCAGCCTACAACAGTTATGGGAAGCTCTACCTAAGTCCTCTCTTCGCACTCTCGATCGGATCGGGGTTTGCCAGATTTACAGCAACCCTGACTCATGTCTTCCTGTTCCATGGGAGGTAGGCCTCAGAGTTCTGCTTGCAAAATTTATATCATGTCGAGATCTAGATCATATGCCTTATGATACTTTCATCATTCTCCATTTCTTTGGATTGCTGAACTTCTTGACACATGCTATGGAGATCTACGCTTAACTAATTCAATGTCAATCATTTATTCTCTTAATGATTTATCTGATCGCTCTCCTGTGCACTTTTTCTGTCATCGAAGTTAAAAAATATAAGTATCAGAGCATCACAAACGTTTTTGTTCATCGTGCAGTGAAATGTGGAGAAGGAGCAAATCAGCAATGAGCTCAATAAAGCTTGATGTCCATGCCAAGCTGATGAAGAACTACAAAGATGTTCCTCAGTGGTGGTTCCTCATTCTGCTAGTAGGAAGCACCGTTCTATCACTGCTGATGTCCTTTGTGTGGAAAGAGCAGGTGCAGCTGCCTTGGTGGGGTATGCTATTTGCCTTTGGATTAGCTTGGATTGTCACCCTTCCCATTGGAGTAATTCAAGCAACCACGAATCAGGTAATCGAATTTAAAGCACTTAACACACTTTCAATGATTTGATGAACAGATTAGCTATGTCATCATCAAAGCTATTGCATTCAGATACTAAGCTTTTTTTTTTTTTTTTTTTTCTCATTCATGATTTCTACCAGCAACCTGGCTATGATATCATAGCCCAATACCTCATTGGTTATGCCCTTCCAGGGAAGCCAATAGCTAATCTCCTCTTCAAAATTTACGGCCGAATTAGCACTGTCCATGCCCTCTCCTTCCTCTCTGATCTCAAGCTCGGCCATTATATGAAGATTCCACCAAGGTGCATGTACGTGCTCAGGTGAGCCACTGCTATAATCTCTTGACAATGCATCAATCCTCACAGTGCTTGTTATTAACTAAAATCCAATCCTATCATCCAGCTTGTGGGAACTGTGGTTGCCGGCGTTGTGAACCTTGCAGTGGCATGGTGGATGCTGGAAAACATAGAAAACATCTGTGACACTGACGTATTGCCTTCAGGCAGCCCATGGACCTGCCCAAAATACCGTGTCACCTTCGATGCATCTGTTATCTGGGGTCTAATTGGCCCAGGCCGGCTCTTTGCCCATGGTGGCCTCTATAGGAACTTGGTGTGGCTGTTCTTAGTTGGTGCATTGCTTCCCGTTCCCATTTGGCTCCTGAGCAAGAAGTTTCCTGAGAAGAAGTGGATCCCTCTCATCAACATTCCGGTCATCTCCTATGGGTTTGCCGGAATGCCTCCTGCCACGCCGACCAACATTGCTAGTTGGCTCATTGCAGGGACTGTCTTCAACTACTTCGTGTTTCGATATCGGAAAGGGTGGTGGCAGAGGTATAACTATGTCTTGTCTGCTGCTCTGGATGCAGGCACTGCATTCATGGGTGTGCTGCTGTTCCTTGCTCTCCAGAATCAGAATATTAATTTGAATTGGTGGGGGACGGATGTTGATCACTGCCCCTTAGCTTCATGCCCCACTGCGCCAGGGATCGTTGTTAAGGGATGCCCTGTCTTCTGATTGCATGATGTTTAGCACTGGTGAAGATAGATTAATGGGTGAAGTGAGATGGAAACTTAGGTAGCGTTTGGTTTTCAAAAGCTATCTCTGGATAAGTGGATAGGATAGCATTTATTCAGAGGATAGCTGAGAAAATAAGTACTTTTTGTAAATAATAACTTTGCTATCAAGGGATAGCTCTAATTATTCTTAGATTTTCTAGGGAATAAGTTTCTCCCTCCTTATTCTCTGTTTCAAAGACAGCCTTAATGGCAGTGGACAAGGAAGAGTTAGAATTTGGAGTCCAGTTTTAGCTTTTAAGTCTTATCTGTATTTTTTTTTCTTTATTGCGGCAATGTAGTAATGTTCTTGTGGGCATGAAGTCAAAACGTGTCACTATCCTTCTTCTAATCTAAATCGGTAATTAAGTCAACTGTCATAATTTAAATTTGCAATTAAGCCACAATAATATGACGTACGTTGCACAAGGCTGCCTTGATTTCAATTTTGAAAGTAAAAATAAAAAAAAATAAATTTTAGAAATATTATCCATAGACTAATTTTACCTGTTAATCTATTACTATTTGTTTCAACTATTTCAGGTAGGACCTATGCTAAAATATGTTGTACCTAAGTTAAGTCTAATTGGATTGTGATGTGCCATAAGTTGTTTAAATCATACATGATGCAAAAAATTTTAATAGGAACAACTTTGTCTTATCTAAAGTGTTTACATGGTTAAAAGAAAGAAAGAGAGTTTTTTTTTAATGCAGCGGTAATAGTGTTTTTAAAAAATAATATAAAATTTAAAAGAAACATTATTTTAAAAAATTAAAAATTAATAATTTAAATAAAATATTTTTTTTTAAGAATAGGATCATAACATGCAGTAGTAGTAATAATAATATATTTTTTTTATTATGTTTTGTGCTCGCATCTTCCACACCCTTGCTTTTTTTTTATTGGCTTTGCATACAAAAAAAATTTAACAATTAAAAAAATTCATATACCTCTATTTAAATAGAAATATAAAATAATATTATCAATTATTACAACATTAATATGGAAGAGAGAGCAGTTGAAATAATAATCTATGTAAGAAAAAAAATCCCCTATATTGAATACTATTAAATAAAATTAGAAACATGGTAATAAAAGAGAAAATTAGTCTAGCTTTTAGCTTTATTATATTTAAAAAAAGCTTTACTATATTAAAAAAGAATAAATTTAGAAACATTAATTATAGATCAATTTTATAAATTGATCAATTACTTATAAAACAAGATAAAATATAATTGCTATTTGTTTTTCAGTTATCTTTATTTCTTGGCATTTTACGGTAAGATTTATACTAAAATATAGTTTACCTATACTAAATCTAAGTGGATTGTTAGTAACAAAATTTTAGTAGAAATAATTACATCTGATTTAGAATTATCAAAGAGTTAAGAGAAAGATGGTTTTTTTTTAATTTAAGGGATAAGAATATTTTGCAAAGAAAAATTAAGATTCGAAAGGAATGCATACTTTAGATTAACATATATGTTTGAATACAAGAAATGAGGGCTTTATTTCACCTCTATAGACTATTTCACCATGAGATATTAATTATTGAAAAAGGAAGAAAAAAGAGGTGGGTCATGCCTATGAAAAGAAAAAAAGTGTCATGCCTCTAAATCGATGCTTGGTTCAACTAATCACGACACAACCACATACCTTTAGAGGAGATTCTAAGAGCATGCCGGGCTGCTATAAGTCATCATCCATGATACAACATCAATACTGCTGAGGGGTAAAATCGTTGTGTGTCAATAATCGTGCACATAACTAGGGCTAGCCCTGATTCCTACTCGTTGTGCGACATCCGCCCGAGATAAGTCAGCCTCGGTAAGTTAGGGCGCCTTAACCCCTCCAGCCGAGCTATATCATCTCTCGGCTTGAGCCAAGCTATATCATCTCTCGGCTCCAGCCGAGCTATATCGCCTCTCGGCCTCAGCCGAGCTATGTCGCCTCTCGGTCCCTCTAGCCGATCTCTCCCATCGCTCGGCCTAGTCCGAGCAATATCCATGCCTCTGCGGAATTCGGCACAGGAGAACTCGAATTCGTAAGACTCCAAACAGAAATCACATCCGGGAGTGGCCTAGGACCCGCGAGAGTGGCCTAGAGCCCTGGAACCTATGTCCTCGCCAAATCTCCAGACATCAACAAGCTCTCCTAGCCGTCGATCCTCTAACTAACAAGATACGAATCCTACTGACATCATAACAAACTGGATTCAGATCCTAACGACTTTGGACCCACGACGCCCCCTAGGGAATCAGGTGATCCTCTATAAATAGAGTCATCTGTCGACTCCTTAGGTATGCGCACTTGCTTACTGGAACCCTCTCTCCTTCTGCCTTAGCTTCCGCCATTAGCGCTCTGCTCAGAGCCCTGAAGGGACTCTTCAGCGACAACCTTCTCCTCATCTTTGTTGATTATCGATCTCCACTGATTTGAGCGTCGAAGGGTCTTCCGCAGAGGGCCACCCCCAATGCTTCTCGCGCAAGGACTGTTTTGCAGGTCCGCCCAGAAGGAAGCCCATCTCGAAGCCCGATCATGCCCGAGTCGGAGGACAGATTTCGGCAGCAACAAATACAATAACGTCAATAAAAACTATACCTTATATCCACATAGAATAAATGGATCAAACCATTATCAAATGTAACTACCTAATCTAATTTCACTCTCCATCCATTCCAAAGCCTAACTCGGCATTTACATCTTCAATATCTAAAAAAAAACAGGGTAAGGGGGCGTATAAGCTAAAAAACCCAATAAAAATACTTACACGTATAGTTATGGGTATGCAAAAATATAAATAAACTATTAAATATATACAATAAGATATGTAAATAATGAAACAAACGAATCATAAACCATGCAGCAACATATGCCATAAAATCATACAAGTCAATCATGTGGCAATACAAACTATAATTCAAGTAGCTATGCATGCAATAAATCATGCGACAATATAAGCTATAACTCAAGTAGTAACACATGCCATAAATCATATGGTAACACATACCAAAAACTCATGTAGCAATACAAGTTATAACTCAAGTAGCAACATGCGATAACATATGCTATAAATCAAGTGGCAACACATGCCAAAACTCATGCAGCAACATATGTCATACCATGCAGCATTGGACTATGTCACTTTGATGCCAAAATCTCAGAATTATGGCGACAGCACCAGCATAACAAGTCTTAGCGGCAATAACAATAGTATATGTATCTACATACTGAAGTAACAAACCTTACCAATACATCAGCACACTACTAATAAGTACTGATGTAACAAGCCTTACCGGTGCTTTCATGTATAACAACCTAACCTAATAGCCTCCTTATGCTTAGGTTGGTTCCCATGCTAGTGTCACATATCATAAACCTAGTCAATTCAAATTGGTTCTACATCAAACCTTCTCAACCACCTGCCCTACCTCTGATGCTACGTGTCTAAACTAAACTCAACCCAAGTCTGCTCAACTAATGCCACGTATCAAAAGCTATACATGCTAGGTATCACAAACTAAGTTCAATCCAGATTGGTTCTACATCGAGTCTCTTTGGCTACATGCTCTGCCTCCGATGCCACCTCTACAACATCACATTAATTAATCCACATGCCATGTACATCATACCATCTCATCACATCTATCTATAGACAATATTATCATCCACATCATCAAGCCACTTAGTATAACAAAGCCTTACGTAAATCTCATATGTATCATAAACCATCTGTATTTTAAAAATCAAAAATAGTACAATATCCGGTATACCACAATCACAATCCAAATACCATCATGAAATATATATCATATATGTAAATCATAACTCAACATAGAAATTCATAATGCATGCTCTAAAACAATAAATGTAAGAAACCAATATATCACATAAAAGTAGAAAAGTAGGGACAAGATTTCTATCTCGAACTACTAATTCACATTATCCAATGATCCATCATAAATCCCAATAGAATGAATCTCGAAGCATAATCTTTACCATCAATTATGCCCACTTTTCAAATGATAAATCAGATAAAATGATCATGCATAATTTAATCCTCATAATCACATGATTAAAATTACCATTATACCCCCTACTAGTTCTCTTTGACTACTACCTATACCTTAGCTTAAGTGAACTTAATCAAGGTTCAATCAATACTTAATTAAATTAATAATCCTCCAATCTAAGTATATCATCCATCTAATGAGCCTTAATTAGCTCTACATCAGCTTACTTAAATCAATTACAACTTAATTAGGTTACTAATCCCTTAATCAGGGTTTGGTTTAAGTAATTAGAGCCTAATTAGGCCAATTTCATTGTAACTCACATTAATTTGACACAAACAGCATTATGGTCCAATAACTTTTGGATCTGGATTAATTTGGATTCATTCAATTTAATTTAATTGATTTCTGTTCCAATGAGCTAAGCTGAATTTAGGTTCTGGTTTAACCAATTAAATTTACTTGATTGCACTCTGTTTCTAGTTCACTGAACCAGCTGCAAAAAGGGGTCAAATGGTTCAGCTGGGTGAACCGAATCTACTTTGTTTCAGATCAACTATGGTCGAATCAGGAATTAAGGCCAATTGATTACACCCAATTCAATTGGATTTAGTACTTCTACTTGGGTTCAGCACGCTGGCTTAAAAACTTAACTGGTTCAATCCCATTGAGTTTGGTGGAGGAATTTGGTCCAGAAAACTGAGCCCAACCAAACCACTGGTTAACCCAATTAGAATGGTTCAATCCAACTGGTTCACACCTCAGACTCGCCCATTTGGAATGGCTTGAACTGGTTCAGCCGATTCAATGGGTTTTTAAGAAGACATTGAGTCTTCTCCTTCATTGGAATGAGACCCGATCGCCAGGATCAACTAGGATCGGGCATAGCCGATCGCGGCCACCCCAACTTGCCGCTGGCGAGGGCGGTTACCGGCGACGTCACCAGCAGTGGCAGCGCTCTGGCCGGTGAGCTGCCGGTCCACAAAGTTAGCGACCATGGCCGACCCAAGATCGGCTGCTCCACCTCCGATCGGCAGCGACAGGCAAAGAATC
>UESW01001739.1:0-49973 GCA_900491605.1 Calamus simplicifolius | reverse complement strand
ATATATATATCCAAATCTGTTCTAATTTGTTGTTGTTGTGCATTCTTCTTCATAAATTGTGCAAACTTTTTTTTCTTCCTTCCATCTCATCAAACTCATCAGAAATATATCCGCTATCTCTCGATGAACCAATATCATGAGTAATTGGAATAGAAAATGAAGGAAATTTTTTTTCATACTCACTATAAAGGTTTCGAATAACATTTTGAACATCACTGACCTTTTTTTCTCCATTTAAAGAATAAATCTGTGAGTAATAAAATTCTACCATCTTCATTTTGTAACGAGGATCTAAGAATGAACCCACTGCTAGCATGAGATTAGATTGTTGCCAATATTTATCAAACTTCTCCTTCATTGATAATGTCATAAAGAGAAAAAGTTTATCCTTAGGATCTGTGCACCATTCAATAATTTGCAATTGAATTTCACAAAATTCTTGAAAAAAGAGATTTGCAGTTGGATATAATGTGCCTGAAAGGAGCTCGGTGATGTTATAAAAGTTTTTCAAAGCTTGACAAAATGTTTTTACCTCTATCCAATTATCATTTGTTGGGCACATATCATATTTGTATGGATCAAGACACTGCAATCTTTTAAAAGCCTCTTTATAATAACAAGCATCCCTTAGCATCATGTACATAGAGTTCCACCGTGTTGGGACATCAATTGACAAACCTCTACATGTATCCAAATTACATTCTTTAGCCCTCTTTTCAAACTCCTCTAACTGTAGTGGAGAGCTTCGAACAATCTTCATCATTTCTCTGATATTTTCAATTGCCATATTAATTTTTTTTAGTCCATCCTGCACAACTAAATTAATAATATGTGCATCACATCTCACATGAAAGAACTGGCCATTACATACAAGTGCTCCTTGAAGCCTATCCACGATTTCTCTGACACACACATCATTGGCACGATCATTATCCAATGTTAATACAAATAACTTACGATCAATGTTCCAATCAATCATATTTTTGATAAATGTATTACACAAATTGACTCCAGTATGTCTTCCTCCCATATGCATAAAATTAATTATTTTCTTTTTTAAATTTCAATCATCATCAATGAAATGTGCTGTCACACATAAATAAGACTCGTTTTATCTAGAAGTCCACAAATCCATAGTTGCACTTATCCGACATGAAAGTAGACCAAACATATCATAAACTTTTTTCTTTTCCTCTAAATATGTTTCCATAATCCCTTTTCTAAGGGTTATGCGACTCTTTAATTCAAAAGATGGTCTTAAAGACTTAACAAAATCAATAAATCCTTCATGCTCAACCATAGCAAATGGGTATTCATGCATAACAAACATCCGTATAAGCTTCTTACGACTAACATCTCCATCATATGTATAGGTACTCAAAGAACAAGTGCCATCCTCTTTTTGCAATGATGTTTGTAACATTAGTTGGCCTTTGACATTAGTATTCTTCAAAAATGAATGGCACTTATCAAGATGATTTTTCAAATGTGTTGTCCCCAACCTACTAGCTCCATTAAATATTCTTTTGCAGTGATTACATCTTGCTTCTTCTGTTTTAAAAATTTTTCCATCAACTTCCTTTTCTAATTCATATTTTGTAAAATCATCCCAAATTTTAGATGTTAGCTTTTTCTTTTGTCTTTTCCTCTTTGTTTGATTTGTAGGCTCAACTGATTTGCTATTTGCATCTTCAATAGTTCCACTAGAAGACATGATATATAACAACTGCATTCAAAATATAAAAAATAAAATATATAATAAGAAAATCCATGATCACACCAAGGAAATTAACAATTGCATGATGTTTCTCCAGTTAGCATAGTTATTTTTCCCTACCCAGCTTAAGAGAAACTACAACCAGCAGACATGTTTGCTGCAAGGCATAACCATATACAAGATAAGTCGGCAATAATAAAGAGTCAATTCTTTGGCTTTCCATATGACTTGCAAAAGGTTAATCTAAAATCTAGATATTTGGCATGAGGGAACCAAAACATTAAGAAGCCAATACATTTAAAAATAAAACAAAATGACAAAAGTCTACACCTTACCGTCCAACTTTCTAGAGATGACACTAGTAGTATTTTCAGCCCGTCACTGTTTAAAAGTAGGAGTTGAATATGACATTTGAGTAACTTAAATTGCTCCATTTACTCACATTCTAAGCATTTGGAATTTGGATGTAGTGTTTAGTGTGCTTTAACTCTGCATTGATCTTCCTAGGAGCACCCAAACTTGAGCAAGGGAGAGAGGAAGGGACTCTGCCAGATGATCAACTATCAAAAGCTGTCCCCTGCAGCACGCTCACATGCAATAGCAAATGACCGCCTACCCTTGCAAGCAATTGTCCACCTCCTTTTTATGGAACAAGAGAGGGTAGGCAGTGCTGGTAGCAACCAAGGGGCCCCTCCCATTCAATCAAATGAGGTTTCAGTCCAAAGGGTTGCTCAGGGTAATGGTAGAAGGCCGAGATAGGGATCAGATGAAGGGCCTCAACACAAAGGAAGGCTAATACAGGATGGAAGGGCCAAGAGTGTAGAGATGCGGAGGATGGGAGATCATCATCAGAGTCTCAAATGGCCAAGGAGGAGGAGAGAACAGTGGAGAAAGGGGAAGGATCAAGAAGCAAGATTAGACTCCACCAAGAAAGCTAAAGAATGAATGAAAATATGATCATGATGCTGGTATCATATCCCTACCCAACCTCAGAAATAAATAGTGGCAGAAAAGAGAATGAGGGGATCAAACTTGTTTCTACTTGCACAGATACTTGTGATTTTTTTCTGATTCTTTTGGATTTAGAGACTATGGAGAGCTTGTTTGATATGTAAATTTTGTAATTATTTGAGTGATTGATTGTTTAACCTTAGAACTATCATGCACAATTCAGAAGAGATATTGGTATTTCTGCTTTATCCAAATATTCCTCCAGGATTATCATAAAGAACTTTCAATAAAACACTATCATAGAAAATTAGCAAATAAAATATGAATAATCCACAAACAATATATCAAGTTCATGTCTGAATTGCAAGAATCAAAACTGCAAATGGGTTGAACTCGGATCAGATCCATGCTGTATCTGTATCCAAATTCAACAACAAATTGAGTTCAAATTCAATGTATTTTGGGCCATTTCGACGACAAAGCCTCGAATTTGATTCGAAGCTCCTAACCTCCTCACCCTCCGGCCCCTTTCCCTGGACATCTCTATCTATAGACAACCCACTAGCTCCCTCCCCCTCCCATTAATCGATCCCAACATCTCTCTCTCTCTCTCGAAGAAGGAAACCCACCCACCAAATTAATGGTTTCCGGTAGCAGAGAAAGTTCATGCTGTGGCTCGTGCTGCCTCTGTAAAAGACTCTTCCAACTCATCATATTTGTGGGTTTCTTCATCTTCTCCTTCTGGGTCGTAGTCCGCCCCCACAAGTTCAAGGCCTACGTCGACGCCGCCTCCCTCGCCCACTTTGGCCTTGCCGACGACGACATTAACAACACCCTCCAATACAACCTCTCCCTTTACCTCGCCTTCCGCAACCCTAACCGGAGGATCGGCATCTACTACGACCACATCGAGGCCACGCCCTACCTGTTGCTCCCCTGTTTCACCCGAAACAGGGGAACAATCGAGCCGGCGGCCAGGGCGCCGCCGGCCACACACCGGGGTGGCCCGGCTGGCGTCGACCGGCCAGGAGCCGGCCGCCACGCGGCCGGACTCCCCCCCACTCTCTCTCTTTTCCTCTCTCTTTCTCTCTTTCTCCTTGCCGCGGCCTGTTACAGTGCCGGCGGCGACCAGCCACCATGGCCAGCCGGACCTCCCCTGGATGCACGCCCGGCGCCGGTGGAGGTCACCGACCACCGTTCAGGCCCGACGAGGTGGCGAGCACGCCGCCGGGCCCAAACCAAGATCAAGACCGACTGTTGCAGATGCGGCCGTTCGGCCCGTTCGCCTCATCTCTCTCTCTCGTTCGATTCCTCCGCCACTCTCTCCCTCTCTGAGTCTCTCTCCCTCCCTTCCTCTCTCTCTCTGGAATTGGGAAGGATCAAGGAAGCTCACCTGTTGGCTATTGCAGATGCGGCGAAGATTAGGGGAAGGAAACGCAGACGCTTCGTGACACCTCCTCCTCGACCGTTGCGTGGCACCGTCTCCTTCGCTGCCTCCGTCTCCTTCGCCGCCTCCGCGAATCGCTCTCAGAAGTCTGGATGTGGAAGATGAAGAAAGAACTGAAGAAGTGAAGTAGGGAGTGGGCTGTGAACGAAAGCCTTCTGCCAACCGTACCGACGTGTCGATGAATCGTGCCTTCCGGCATTTTGATTTTATTTTTTTTACTTAAAAATAGTTGTCGCCTGGGCCGGCCCGGCGCCCGGGTTTGTTTTGAAATATTAACCAATCCTGGTATAATAAAACGGATATCCGTATCCATATATATATATATATATATATATATATATATATATATATATATATATATATATATATATATTCGTATCGTATCCATATCCGATTACCCTTTGGATTAGATATCCGAATTCATATCAGAATCCGATTAAACTGCAAAATAAATATCCAAATTTAATATAATTCGAATACAGATACGGATACTGTCGAAGTTTATCCGATCCATTTTTAGCCCTACTTTTCTATCATTATTAATGGTGATTAGATGGACTACTTTCATTCTGCTATTGGGCTCAGGCAGGGCTGTCCCCTCTCTCCTTTCTTGTTCATCCTTTCAGCTGAGCTCTTTTTATGGCTCTCCATCAGGCTCAACGGGCCTATGCTATTGTTCCCTATAGTGCGGGTCCCCAAGGGCCCTCGTTATCTCATCTACTCTTTGCTGACGACTGTATCTTAGTGGGGAGGGCCACTGTTAGCAATGCTTCGGCTTTTGCTTCTGTGATTCAGTCTTACTGTAGGGCTTCTAGTCAGAAAGTTAATCTTGATAAATCCATGATCTGCTTTAGTCCGAAGACCAACCCTTCTTTTAGACAGTCCATTAAGCGTATTTTGGGGATCTCTGCTTAGGCTGATCGGCTTTCCTACCTGGGCATTTCTATTATGGGGAGATGGTCGCGGTGTTCTGACTTCCTTGATCTTGAAAGCTGGATCCGTGCTCGGTTGGATGGATGGCAGATCATAGGGTTATCTATGATGGCCAGGCTCACCCTTATTCGCTCTGTGCTCACTTCTCTTCCTCTCTACATTCTCTCTAATGCAGCCATTCTAGAGATGCTAGAATTAAGCCTCTCCTTTAATCCATTATCGGAATCCCATGACTTTATGGAACAGGTTTGTGGAGATCAAAAAGAACTATGCTATTTTGATCATCAATCATAATAAGAAATATATATAAGAATCGAAGATAGATTCATAATGAAAAATCACAAATTCATCAATCAAGGCTCTGATACCACATGTAAGATCCATCTAAGGATTTTCTTTAATAAACATAATGGCCAAGATCTTACACTAAATGATTTTTACATGAAAACATAAATCAAGAATGTGTACCTTGATCCATTGATATTCTGCCCTAATCGAAGCGTATGGATTAACGAGATATTGAGTTTCTCCCTCTTTCCTAATTCTCTTCCTTATCCGTCTTGATGGTCAAACCGACTATATACATATATATTGTTGCCGCCGGGATCCGTCCTCCGACTCGGGCGCGGTCGATCTCCAGGAAAAGGGGGCGGACCTGCACAAAAAGTCCACACGCGGGAGGCGCTGGGGGTGGCCCTCCGCGAAAGACCCTCCGACGCTCAAGTTAGTGGAGAAGGAATCAGTGATCAACCAGACAATGGTGAGGTGGATCTCTCCGGGAGGCCTCTCCGGGGGCAGCCAATCGGAAGCTCTAGAGGGCAAGAGCACCGATGAGCTGCCTGGCAAAGGCAGGAGAGTGGAAGTGGGAGCGGGTGCACCAGTGTGTGCCCAAAAAGATGTGCGTACCTGAGGGAATCTGGGGGCGTCCAATTTATAGACTGTCACCTGGATCTTGAGCGTCTTCTGAAAGGTTTAGAGGTTGTTACGATATGGAGGCGGATAGAATCAGGCCGTTGTGGGGCCGTTGGAATCCACATCCTGTTTGTTAGGAGATCGACGGCTGGGAGAGCTCCTTGACGTCTCGAGATCTGGTTGAGTAGACCTGGGGCGGTTATGATAGGTTCTAGGCCACATCTCGACATGATTCCTTGTCTAGGATGCGTTTTGGTAAGTCTGGGCTCTCCGCGTCAGGTTCCGCGGAGGTAGGTATTAGGTTGTGGATCGCTTGATGAAGCTGGGTCATGGAGACTTGGGGGGGGAAGCGAGCTACGGAAGCTCAGGGGAAGACCGAGCTAAGGAAACCCTGAAGAGCAGAGCTATGGAGGCCCGGAAAGGCCGAGCTATGGGAGCCCTAAAGAGCCGAGCTACGGAAGCTCGGGACGGCCGAGCTAAGGAAACCCTGAAGAGCCGAGCTATGGAGGCCCGGAAAGGCCGAGCTATGGGAGCCCTGAAGAGCCGAGCTACGGAAGCTCGGGATGGCCGAGCTTAGGAAACCCGGAAGGGCCGAGCTACGGAAGCCCGGAAGGGCCGAGCTACGGGAGCCTGGAAGGGCCGAGCTACGAAAGCCCGGGGAGGCCGAACTACGAAAGCCCGGAAGGGCCGAGCTACGGGAGCCCGGAAGGGCCGAGCTACGGAAGCCCGGGGAGGCCGAACTACGGAAGCCCGGAAGGGCCAAGCTACGAGAGCCCAGAAGGGCCGAGCTACGGGAGCCCGGAAGGGCCGAGCAACGGAAGCCCGGAGAGGCCGAAGGGAGGAGGTCAGCCTTAGCTGCCTCGCACGGACATTGATGCAATGACGATTTTACCCCCCAACACATGCCCTCCACTCCCTAGTTCGAAGCGTAGGTTTGGGCATAGGGAGTATAAGTCCAAGTGGCGCATCCCGGATGGGACATTTTGGTTTGGACAGCCTGTGCAATGATGCCCTAATTAATGCGACAGGGCCATCGTGCCTTCGGGGGTAAGACTCCTCCAAGAGCGACGGTTGGGATTGCGCCACGCCGCGAATCCCGATCGATCGGGCATTTGTCGAGGCGGTTTTGGACGCCTCGGGTGAGATGCCCCGCCTCCTCAGGGCGGCTTCCTTAGCGGGAAAGCAAAGCGACAGCCGCATTATATATATATCTATGTGTGCATGCTCGCGACGTCCTCTCGTCTTGCTTTTCGAAGAGTTTGGCCTTTCATCCTTTTCGACGCTCGTCGTTTTCGCTTGGTATTTCTTTCAATCAAGATGGCGATGAGTCCCGACGATGTGGTCTCAGAAATCGTTGCCGAGGATTTGGGGAGGATTCACCAGTGGTATGGCATGCCCTCGGATGTCGTTCTGTGGGCACCAGAATCCGGAGATAGAGTCACTCGGGATTTAGAGTCTGGGGTTTTTGTTTATGAAGATAGTTTGAAGGCAGGTCTCTGTTTTCCTCTCCACCCCTTGGTGAAGGAAATCATGACCCACTATAATATCTGCCCGTCAATGGTGGCCCCAAACAGTTAGCGGAGCATCATCGGATTCATCTCGATGTGCCACCAGATCCAGATCGTCGCCACTCTCCCCCTTTTCCGCGCCTGCTACCATTTGATTCCCGGGAGGAAATCAGAGTGGCCCTACATTGGACCCCAGAGATCTTTCAACGTCATCGTGGATAAGCCATCCTCCATCAAGGGGTGGAAGAGTCGGTTCGTTATCGTAGAGGGAAACATCGGTTCCGGCTTCCCTCGGAAGTGGGGGAATTCATGAGGGATGCGGAGACGCATCCAGTTTTGTCGATGCAGGAGGAGAGGGACTTGGATGTCCTTTGCAATGGACAGGTGTTTTCGGCCAACGACCTGCTATCGGAGGGGGCCCTCTTCGCAGTCGGGCTCAGTCCTCTGGACCCGCAAGGTGAATCCCTTCTTTTATCCCTTTCTTGTTGTGCATTTTTCTCAATGAATGTGTCTGGACCTGAGTATGTGTATTCCGTTCTGACAGCTAAAAGGTCGGCGTTGTCGAACCTTTTCAAGAGGAAGAGAGGAAAATGCCCAGGGGAAAGTAGCGGCGCGGATAGTGGCCGGCCCGAAAAAAGGGCTCATACCTCTGCAAGAAGCCCGCCAGACACCGGGGTGGTCATGACAGGAGCGTCGGGGGTGAAGGAGGATCCAGGGAGGACGGTTATGGCCCCCGGCCCTCTCATGTTTGAGATATCAGATAGCTCAGACGAGGCTCCGTTGGCTCGTCCGACCGCGTCCCCCATGAAAGAGGAACCAGCGACGAATATAGGAGAGGTGGTGGTTTCTGAGGGGCCCGCTGTCCCCGTGGGATCACCACCGGCTCCAGTAGGAGAGGGAGAGGGGACAGCTGCAGCCGAGGAGGTTCAGGGGGAGCCCCCTCTTGGTCTGTCTGCCGGGGAGTTTGGAAGCAGTGAGGTCGGATCGCCCTCGATGGGTCAAGAGGCGGGTCAGACCGAGGCTTCGGGAGAGCCTACGGAGGAGATGCAGGTGATGGTAACCGGGAAGGATGCGTCGGAGGAGGGGGCGCAGCAAGGTGGGAGTCCCGCAATCGGGGCCCCCTCGAAAAAGATTTGGGGAGGCTGGCGCTTGGGCTGGCCAAACTATCTGAAGAAGCCAAGCTAGGGCCTTGGTAGAGGAGGCTGGGAGGTTGAAGGCCTCTCAGACGGAGGTCGCCCAGGCCGGTCCCTCAGGCGGGGGTGGTCAACCCAGTAGCTCGGATGCTGGTGTTGAGGAGGCGTTTTCCGTCATGATGAGGTCGGCCTTGTATCCGGACGTAGATCCTTCGACGGACAAGTTTGTAGATCTGGGGTTGGTTGATGCTGCGTTCGGGCAGCAAGGCGTGGCTGAAAGCGTCCATCTCCTTCCCGATATCGATAATGCAACCCTGATGAGGATGACTCGGGCCTATGCCTCGCGGGTGAGTTGTCATTCTCGGGTAGTGTATACATTCTGGTTGACTTAACTCTCATGCATTCACATTTTATCTTGTAGAGTGTCTTGCTTTCTTGGGCGATATGCTGGCGTTTAAGTTTGGCGACAGGGGCCAGTGTTCAAGCCAGGAGAGATAATGCCGAACTCCAATCGCGATTGATGGTGTCCGAGAAGTTCGAAGAACTCATGACAATTAGCGATAGGAATTTGCAGGGGATAAGGGCGGCATATCAGGCTGCCTTGGCCGAGGTGTCCAAGCAAAAGCGCAGAGCGGAGGAGTTGCAGGAACTCCTGGCGAAGAACGACGACGCGTGCTTGGAGCTGGCTAGAATTGAGTCAAAACATTCCGCGGAGGTGGCGGCGATGCGGCGAGAACACAGTGAAAGTTTGGGTCGGCTGGGAAGGGAAGCCGACGACGAAAGAAGGCGCTTGACGAGAATGCTTGGCGAAGTGGAGGAGAAGTTGAAGCGGCGCGATGGCGAAATTACTCACTTGAGGGAGGGTGCTAAGTGGCACCAAGGGACGATAGCTCGGGTGAGTAACGAGTTATCGCAAGCCCGGGGGGAGGTCGAAGCCAGACAGTTGAAAATCAATACTCTGCAGGAAAGGGTCGACCTGATCGGGGCTGATAGGACAAGAGCCAGGAGTGAGGCCGAAGAGCTGGCCAAAAGGTTGGCCAGGCGAGAGGGGAGGTATACTCTCGTTTTGTCCCTTTTAGTTTCTTCTACTGGTTTCTTGTGATGCCGATTGACTTTGGCTTTTTCAGATGGCGAAGTTAGAGTTAGAGGTTCGGGCTCTCCAGAGTGAGCTCGTGTCCGACCGTAATAAGAGCTCAGAACTCGAGACGCGGGCCAGCGAGTTCGAGGAGCAAAATGTCATCTTGCAGGCCCAAGTGACTGAGGCTAAGAAGCAGGCTGCTGAGGCCAAGATGCAGCTCGCCATACTTAAGGGGAGGCAAGACGCTATCGGCGTTGATGCCTTCTAACTCGGGATGGAAGAATGTAAACAGAGGATATTCAGTGAGCACCCAGAATGGGATCTTTCTTTCCTGAATACCAAAACTCCTGACGATGATGAATCTGAAGAAGAAAAGGAAGATGAATATGTTGACGTCTCCGATGCCGATCCTGGCGCCGTCCCTGGTCCCAGTGAAGCCGCAGCTTCTGAGGGGCGGTCACAAACTACCACCGAGGGGGCAAAGATATTGGAGAAGGGCGAATCTAGTCACGCTTCTGTGGACGTGACCGAAGACTCTTCTAGAGCTGACGCAGTCCCTGTGTAACATCCTGAAAACCTTGTAATCTATGGCATTTTCAGTTAAAATGAAAGTCAGAAAGTTTCAGTGAAATATGGGTGTGTTGGCCTTTTGATAAATGTAAAGAGAAGAAATTTTGGAGTAAATAAGTATATTTCTGAATGTTAATGAGTTTGATTTAAGAAATTGAGAGACTTAAGTTTTAATGGGTTTAAATCACAAGAAAAATCAAGTTTAGTTTGAGTTTTATCCTAAAATGATGTTTTTAGTGGTTGGAGTCGACCTAATTGGAGTGGAGTCGACTCTGGCACGGTTTTAAACTTTCGGCACGCTTTGGAGTCGACCCCTGCAGAGCTGGAGTCGACCCTACTTTCAGGAGTCGACCCCTACTTTTCTGGAGTCGACCCCTATTTCTGCTGGAGCCGACTCCCAATCTGTTCGAGCCGACTCCAAGACGGCAGGTTTTTCTGAGTTAAATCTTGAGAAATTCATATTTAATCCGTTTCAAGTCCGATTTGGATGCCGTTTGAACCGTTGGATTTCTAAAATCGAGTTCTTCAAGCTGGTAAAGTCTTTTCTTAGAAATGTTACATAAAAGTATCGATTTAAGAAAAATGATGATCTGGGCTATAAATCGATTAAAAAAATGCTATATCAGGGGCAAAATGGGAAAAGGCTCCGATGTCAATTGCTAATTGTGTTAAGGGCAACTTGGGAAAGAAAATCTAAGGGCAAAATATCATGGTTATAAGTGAGCCACGTGTTTTCCAAAAAGCGTGCGTTAAGAGTGTTTGAGGGCAAAAGGGAGATTTGGCATGCCTTAACCCTTAAGTTTCCAATGACTTGGTCCCCAAGTCATTAGAGAAAAAGGGAAACGTGGGTTCAGCCAGAGAAAAGAAAGAAAGAAAGAAAGAGAGAAAAGAGAAAAAGAAGAAGAAGAAGAAAAAAGGAGGAAGAAAGAGAAAGGGAAAGGGAAGCTTGGGGTTTGTGCTCGACTCCAGGTAAGCTATAGCTTCCCTAGATCTTGTATGACTTTAGATTTTCTTAGATTAGTGTATTTTGAGGTAATAGTAGAAGTAATCTTGAGTAGAGAAGGGTGGAAGAAAATAATGAGATATTAGAGGATAGATCATGTATGCATGCATGGTTCGTGGGAAAACCTCGTGTGGAGGTAATCCTAATAGCTATCGTATCTGTATGTTGACGTAGGTCAAGAGGGTTATTCCAGGGAGCCGGAATACCAGAGTTGAGTACCAGTTGTACCAGTCGAGGAGTAACCTACTAAGGTGAGTGGATTTAGCTTAATCTAGCAATGAGATGTATGTTTTAAATATAATGAGAACCTATGTGATAATGAGTTTTGAGCATAAACACATAAGCATGAGTTTCGATGAGGGAATTTTTAATGTATACATGGCATATTTGCATGATAAAGCTTTACAAATGATGTATGTATCATACTGAGCATCAGGCAGCTAGGGGGCTGATCACCCTTTAGACTGTACTGTAGCATGAGCATTGCACACTACTATCGAGCCGGCACCTCCTTGCGAACAGATCGTACGATGAACCCCAGAATCAGGGGTGAGTGCATGCTTAACCAGCCAGTGGGGCTGGTTGTGAGCAGCCCGTGGGGGCATGAATCATAGCTCAGTGGAGCTGATTACTATATATAGCCCGTGGGGGCAGAGAGAAAACCCGAGGTTCCAGGGTTAAGGAACAAAGCACTTTGCCAGGTGAACCGCACGGGTAAGGGGTGCTATTTGTGCGGGGATCCTGTTGCTAGTCACGCACCCGATGAGAGTACACCTACAGAAGGGCGACTGTAGGGTGGTACCTCAGAGGCATTACACACACAGCCCAGCATCATGAGATCTAAAAGCATATGTTGTGATATAAAAAGGGCCAATGGGCCAAATAGTTATCCCGAGAGGGAGAGCTTACTTGAGATGCCAGTGGGCAAGCAGATCCTGATGGGAGTCTGGGTTGTAGATAAAGAATGCATATCTTCATATTGTAATGCATGGATTTTTATTTAATGAGTTATCTTTCAGTGAAAGTTATTATAGAGTATTTCAGTACTGATATGTTATTTGAAGAATAAGCTACATTTTATTTTATCTGATATCATGTTAAAAATGTACTTTGAGTTGTACAAGCTAAATAGTTTCAGCATACGATTGAAATTAAGAGGTTATGGTTCTCTATTTCTCCATAGTTAGATGGTTATCCAGTCACTGGGACTTAGGTCTCATCCCTCTATGATTTAAATGTTCTTTCAGATCAGTGAGTATTTCTGCCAGGATCACAAGATAAGCAGGACAGGACCCTTAGCTGGTGAAGCTTGCTTGGATGCAAGAGTGTATAAATGCTAGCCTTGTATATTGAGAGAGTGTGGTTTGATAATTGTATTTTGTATATGTGTATGTGTACAGTGAGATGTAATGATGTTTTAGACCTTTTTGGATATGAATACGAGACTTATGTTTTGGAGAAAATTATGAGCATGATGTGTGCACTTAGGATTTTAATGTCGATTGTGAATGTGATCTTGTAAACTGCCTGAGGAATGTCATGAAAAATATTATCTGAGCAGGTTGATGCTTAGTGTTGATTGGGTGATTTGTGTATATAATTGAGATGAAAATGAAAAGTTTTTAACAGGATGTGTTTTCGTGTGTCTGCCACTTATGATAATTAGTTGGGGTTCTCTAGCTCTTTATGGAGCGCTACATAAAGACTAGTAAAACTCTATCCGATTACCACAAGTGTGCAGGTGTGCTGTCGGTGGCCCCAGAGAGGAGGGGGAGCTGACAAGTTTTGGTATCAGAGCCCTAGGTTATTAGGTCCTAGGGGAATAAGTATGAGTATGAGTCTAGGATGATTGAATGTTTATGATTATAGCTATTGAATGATGAAACTGATGTAATGAATAATGTCTTGTAGGACGATTACTACAAAGGCATCTAGAGAGACAGAGCAATCTTCAGGCAGGGATAGAAGCAAAGGTCAAAGTAGATTCAGAAGGTCAGTTAGAAGAAGTCAAATTGATAGAATGGCTTCTAGTGATTCCACCGAGCCAGTATCTAAGGAGGCTAGAGTGAGGGCATCTTCAGAGCAGATGCCAGAGTCTTCTTCACAGTCTATTACCCCTGTGCCAGTAGACCCATCTCGAGTACAGACTCAGGGGCCTAGTATGTCAGAGTTGGTAGGCATGATTACTCAGGCTGTGGTAGCAGCTGTGGGTGCTAGTTCTAGCCTTCCATCTAAAAATACTGAGGTTGTGAGGAATGTGGAAAGAGCCAGAAAGTTAGGGGCTCTGGAGTTCCAGGGAACTACTGATCCTATTCAGGCCGGGGCATGGCTGCAGAGGATCGAGAGAGTATTTGATGTGATGGGATGCTCTGAGGAGCAGAGGCTGAGTATTGCCACCTTTTTACTGGAGGGTAGAGCCCAGAGTTGGTGGAGATCTATTCAGGGCAGGCAGCCCCAGGGAGTGGAGTTGACATGGGAAAATTTTAGAAGAGAATTTCATCAGCAATATTATTCTGAGATTTATAGGGATCAGAAGAGGAGGGATTTCCTTTGTCTGACTCAGGGGAGGATGTCCGTGGCAGATTATGAAGCCACTTTTGTGGAGTTATCTCAGTTTGCTAGGGCCTTGGTGGCTGATGAGAGGGAGAGATGTCGACTATTCCAGGATGGATTGAATCTCCCTATTAAAGCCAAGACCTGTATGCAGACCTACAATAATTACTCTGAGTTGGTGCAGGGAGCACTCAAAGCCGAGGAGATTGAAAAAGAATATATGAGTAGGAGGCAGGATAGAATGAAAAGAAGTGCTCCTAGTTATTCTTCTGCTCCGGGAGGGACTCAGCCATTTAAGAAACCCCAGAGGACTGGACAGTTTTATTCTGGGTTTAGAGCCCCTGGTGATGTGGGCAGAGGATCCGTATCTGTGTCAGCATCTAGCCCAGTTCAAAGAAAGCCTTATGGGGTGTGCCTCAGGTTGCCTCCAGCAGGGTGTCTGGTGATGTAGGGGAGCAGGGTCGTCCTTCTGGTGGAGGGAGAAATATACCCCCATGTAATGTATGTGGAAAACTTCATTTGGGAGAATGTAGGAGGGGCAATAAGGGATGTTATATTTGTGGTGATCTAGGTCACCTGAAGAGAGATTGCCCTAGGAGAGGGCAGCAGGCTGGTGGGCTTCCTCAGGGGCCAGTAATGCCAAGGGGACAGCCTAGTAGGAGGGGTGATGGTAGTGTTGTGGCTTCAGCCAGTCAGGTGGGGCCTAATGTTAATCAGCCAGGAGGGTCATCCAGTATTCCGAGAGCCGAGGCCAGAGTGTTTGCCATGACCAGACAGGAGGCTCAGATTGATCCTGATGTGGTGACAGGTATGCTACCCATCGATAATCATGATGCTTATATTTTAATTGATTCTGGATCTACGCATTCATTTATCTCATGTGAGTTTGCTAAGCATCTAGTTAGAGATGTGGGCCAGTTGGGTAGTCAGTTGGTAGTATCTATGCCCGTAGGGAGGCCTTTTATAGCAGACCAAGTGTATAGAGGTTGTGATATTTCTGTGGGGAGTCAGAAATTAGCAGCAGATTTGATTCCTTTGAGGTTGAAAGAGTTTGATGCCATTTTGGGGATGGATTGGCTATCTGTGCATAGAGCCAGAGTAGATTGCTTAAGGAAGGAGGTGATGTTACAAACTTCTGATGATAGAGAGTCTGTTTTGTTGGTGATAGGAGGGGGTTACCCTCAGGAGTGATTTCAGCTCTGTCAGCCAATAAAATGCTAGCAAAGAGATGTGAAGCCTATTTAGCTTGTGCAGTGAGCCTAGAGGGCAATGGTTTAGAGCTGACGAATATCCCTGTGGTAAGGGATTTTTCAGATGTATTTCCTGAGGAGCTGCCAGGGTTACCTCCTGACAGAGGATTTGATTTCAGTATAGATCTAGCCCCAGATACCAGACCAATAGCCAGGGCACCTTATAGAATGGCTCCAGTTGAATTGAAAGAATTGAAAAGTCAGTTACAAGAATTATTGGATAAAGGGTTTATTAGACCCAGTATATCACCATGGGGTGCACCAGTGTTGTTTGTGAAGAAAAAGGATGGTACCTTGAGGTTGTGTATAGACTATAGACAGTTGAACAAGGTGACCATTAGAAACAATTATCCATTGCCAAGGATCGATGATTTGTTTGATCAGCTGCAGGGGGCAGCAGTGTTTTCAAAGATTGATCTGAGATCTGGGTATCATCAATTGAGAATAAAGAATGAGGATATATCTAAGACTGCTTTCAGGACCAGATATGGTCATTATGAGTTCTTGGTAATGCCATTTGGCTTGACAAATGCTCCAGCTGCTTTTATGGGTCTGATGAATCAAGTATTTCAAGAGTATCTAGATAAATTTGTGATAGTATTCATTGATGACATCTTGATTTATTCTAGAAGTAGTGAAGAGCATGAACAGCATCTGAGGACAGTTTTGCAGATATTAAGAGAAAAGCAATTATATGCAAAGTTTAGTAAAAGTGAATTTTGGCTGGATGAGGTAAAGTTCTTGGGACATGTAGTTTCAGCCAAAGGTATTATGGTAGATCCTCAAAAGATTGAAGCTATAGTAAATTGGGTATCACCTACCAATCAGACTGAGGTGAGGAGTTTCTTGGGGTTAGCAGGATATTATAGAAGATTTATAGAAAATTTCTCGATTTTGGCTTCTCTATGACTAAGCTGCTTAGAAAGAATATCAAGTTTGATTGGTCAAATGAATGCCAGAAGAGTATGGATGAATTGAAAAGGAGATTAACCTCAGCCCCAATCCTAATACTACCTGATAGTGCCAGTGATTATGTGATCTATAGTGATGCCTCATTGAAGGGTTTGGGGTGTGTTTTAATGCAGAATGGGAAAGTAGTGGCTTATATATCTAGACAGTTGAGATCCCATGAAAAGAATTACCCCACCCATGATTTGGAGTTAGCTGCTGTTATATTTGCATTGAAGGTTTGGAGGCACTACTTGTATGGAAGAAGATGCCAGATATTTACTGATCATAAGAGCTTGAAATATATTCTGACCCAGAAGGAATTGAATTTAAGGCAGAGAAGATGGATTGAATTGATTAAAGACTATGATTGCACTATTGAGTATCACCCAGGGAAAGCTAATGTTGTGGCTGATGCCTTGAGTCGAAAGTCTATGGCCACATTGGCTTCTATCAGAACCGTACAGCTACCCTTGATGATTGAGTTAAGGAGGTTAGATGCAGAGCTAGCTGTAGAAGATCAGGAGCCTTGTTGGCTACTTTCAGAGTGAGACCCCAAATGCTAGAAGAAATAAGAGAAGCTCAGTTGCTAGATCTACATTTGCTTAAAGCTAGAGATTTAATTCAGAGTGGGTCTCAGTCAGAGTTTTCTGTTAGAGGTGATGGAGTGTTATTATTCAAGGGCAGAGTTTGTGTGCCAGCTGTGGAATCAGTGAAAGATCAGATTTTAAGGGAAGCACATAGCTCAGCTTATTCAATGCATCCAGGTAGTACTAAGATGTATAGAACTATCAAACAGAATTACTGGTGGAATGGTATGAAAAAGGAGATAGCTGAGTATGTATCTAAGTGTTTGGTGTGTCAGCAGATTAAGGCTGAACATCAGTGTCCAGCTGGAAAGCTTCAGCCTCTGTTTGTGCCAGAGTGGAAGTGGGAGCATATAACTATGGATTTCGTTGTAGGACTCCCAAAGACCAGAAGGGGCAATGATGCTATATGGGTGATAGTTGATAGATTGACTAAGTCTGCTCATTTTCTGCCTATTAAGATTGTCTTTACCTTGGATAGATTAGCAGAATTATATGTGCATGAAATTGTGAGTAGGCATGGTGTGCCAGTATCGATAGTATCAGATAGAGATCCAAGGTTCACATCTCAATTTTGGGCAGAATTACAGAAAGCTTTGGGGACTAAATTGAGGTTCAGTACAGCATTTCATCCCCAAACCGATGGTCAGTCAGAAAGAACCATCCAGACACTGGAGGATATGCTGAGAGCTTGTGTCATGGAATTTTCTGGTAGCTGGGATGATCATCTACCTTTAATAGAGTTTGCTTACAATAACAGCTACCATTCTAGCATTGATATGGCACCATATGAGGCCTTGTATGGGAGAAAATGTAGAACTCCAGTGTGTTGGGATGAGGAGGGAGAGAGAAGGCTGTTAGGCCCTGAGTTAGTGCAGCTTACAGCAGATCAAGTTAAAATTATAAGAGCTAAATTAAAGGCAGCCCAGGATAGACAGAAGAGCTATGCAGATAAAAAGCATAGAGAGGTAAAGTTTGAGGTTGGAGATAGAGTCTTTCTGAAGGTATCTCCTTGGCGAGGTATTATGAGATTTGGAAAGAAAGGCAAGTTGAGTCCCAGGTATATTGGACCCTATGAAATTCTGGAAAGAGTTGGGACACTAGCTTATAGATTGGCTTTACCTCCAGAGTTATCTCAGATTCATAATGTATTTCATGTATCAATGCTTAGGAGGTATGTGCCAGATTCCTCTCATGTGATTCAGTCTGAGACTATAGAGTTACAGGGGGATTTATCATTTGCAACAGAACCAGTGAAGATCTTGAGTAGGGAGATTAAGCAGCTCCGCAGTAAAAGAATTCCATTAGTTAAGGTGCAATGGTTAAATCATCAAAAAGAGGAGGCTACATGGGAGCGAGAGGATGAGATGAGATTTAAGTACCCCCATCTATTTGAAAATATATCTAGCTAAATTTCGAGGACGAAATTTCTTAAGAGGGGGAGAATTGTAACATCCTGAAAACCTTGTAATCTATGGCATTTTCAGTTAAAATGAAAGTCAGAAAGTTTTCTTGAAATATGGGTGTGTTGGCCTTTTGATAAATGTAAAGAGAAGAAATTTTGGAGTAAATAAGTATATTTCTAAATGTTAATGAGTTGATTTGAGAAATTGAGAGACTTAAGTTTTAATGGGTTTAAATCACAAGAAAAATCAAGTTTAGTTTGAGTTTTATCCTAAAATGACGTTTTTAGTGGTTGGAGTCGACCTAATGGAGTGGAGTCGACTCCGGCACGGTTTTAAACTTTCGGCACGCTTAGGAGTCGACCCCTGCAGAGCTGGAGTCGACTCCTACTTTTCAGGAGTCGACCCCTACTTTTCTGGAGTCGACCCCTACTTCTGCTCGAGCCGACTCCCAATCTGTTCGAGCCGACTCCGCGACGGCAGGTTTTTCTGAGTTAAATCTTGAGAAATTCATATTTAATCCGTTTCAAGTCCGATTTGGATGCCGTTTGAACCGTTGGATTTCTAAAATCGAGTTCTTCAAGATGGTAAAGTCTTTTCTTAGAAATGTTACATAAAAGTATCGATTTAAGCGAAAAAGGATGATCTGGGCTATAAATCTATTAAAAAAATGCTATATCAGGGGCAAAATGGGAAAAGGCTCCGATGTCAATTGCTAATTGTGTTAAGGGCAACTTAGGAAAGAAAATCTAAGGGCAAAATATCATGGTTATAAGTGAGCCACGTGTTTTCCAAAAAGCGTGCGTTAAGAGTGTTTGAGGGCAAAAGGGAGATTTGGCATGCCTTAACCCTTAAGTTTCCAATGACTTGGTCCCCAAGTCATTAGAGAAAAAGGGGAACGTGGGTTCAGCCAGAGAAAAGAAAGAAAGAAAGAAGAGGAGAAAAGAGAGGAAAAGGAAGAAGAAGAAGAAGAAAAAGGAGGAAGAAAGAGAAAGGGAAAGGGAAGCTTGGGGTTTGTGCTCGACTCCAGGTAAGCTATAGCTTCCCTAGATCTTGTATGACTTTAGATTTTCTTAGATTAGTGTATTTTGAGGTAATAGTAGAAGTAATCTTGAGTAGAGAAGGGTGGAAGAAAATAATGAGATATTAGAGGATAGATCATGTATGCATGCATGGTTCGTGGGAAAACCTCGTGTGGAGGTAATCCTAATAGCTATCGTATCTGTATGTTGACGTAGGTCAAGAGGGTTATTCCAGGGAGCCGAATACCAGAGTTGAGTACCAGTTGTACCAGTCGAGGAGTAACCTACTAAGGTGAGTGGATTTCTCATCTAGCAATGAGATGTATGTTTTAAATATAATGAGCTATGTGATAATGAGTTTTGAGCATAAACACATAAGCATGAGTTTCGATGAGGGAATTTTTAATGTATACATGGCATATTTGCATGATAAAGCTTTACAAATGATGTATGATCATACTGAGCATCAGGCAGCTAGGGGGCTGATCACCCTTTAGACTGTACTGTAGCATGAGCATTGCACACTACTATCGAGCCGGCACCTCCTTGCGAACAGATCGTACGATGAACCCCAGAATCAGGGGTGAGTGCATGCTTAACCAGGCCAGTGGGGCTGGTTGTGAGCAGCCCGTGGGGGCATGAATCATAGCTCAGTGGAGCTGATTACTATATATAGCCCGTGGGGGCAGAGAGAAAACCCGAGGTTCCAGGGTTAAGGAACAAAGCACTTTGCCAGGTGAACCGCACGGGTAAGGGGTGCTATTTGTGCGGGGATCCTGTTGCTAGTCACGCACCCGATGAGAGTACACCTACAGAAGGGCGACTGTAGGGTGGTACCTCAGAGGCATTACACACACAGCCCAGCATCATGAGATCTAAAAGCATATGTTGTGATATAAAAAGGGCCAATGGGCCAAATAGTTATCCCGAGAGGGAGAGCTTACTTGAGATGCCAGTGGGCAAGCAGATCCTGATGGGAGTCTGGGTTGTAGATAAAGAATGCATATCTTCATATTGTAATGCATGGATTTTTATCTTAATGAGTTATCTTTCAGTGAAAGTTATTATAGAGTATTTCAGTACTGATATGTTATTTGAAGAATAAGCTACATTTTATTTTATCTGATATCATGTTAAAAATGTACTTTGAGTTGTACAAGCTAAATAGTTTCAGCATACGATTGAAATAAGAGGTTATGGTTCTCTATTTCTCCATAGTTAGATGGTTATCCAGTCACTGGGACTTAGGTCTCATCCCTCTATGATTTAAATGTTCTTTCAGATCAGTGAGTATTTCTGCCAGGATCACAAGATAAGCAGGACAGGACCCTTAGCTGGTGAAGCTTGCTTGGATGCAAGAGTGTATAAATGCTAGCCTTGTATATTGAGAGAGTGTGGTTTGATATTGTATTTTGTATATGTGTATGTGTACAGTGAGATGTAATGATGTTTTAGACCTTTTTGGATATGAATACGAGACTTATGTTTTGGAGAAAATTATGAGCATGATGTGTGCACTTAGGATTTTAATGTCGATTGTGAATGTGATCTTGTAAACTGCCTGAGGAATGTCATGAAAAATATTATCTGAGCAGGTTGATGCTTAGTGTTGATTGGGTGATTTGTGTATATAATTGAGATGAAAATGAAAAGTTTTTAACAGGATGTGTTTTCGTGTGTCTGCCACTTATGATAATTAGTTGGGGTTCTCTAGCTCTTTATGGAGCGCTACATAAAGACTAGTAAAACTCTATCCGATTACCACAAGTGTGCAGGTGTGCTGTCGTGGCCCCAGAGAGGAGGGGGAGCTGACACCCTGGCCCTTAGGAGCCATTCTTGTATTTTGTTTTTTAGAAGTCTGTCTGACGTTTCTTAATAAGAGAATTTCCTGTTTCCACTTAAGTGCTTTTCTTGCGTGACCCCGTTGTCGTCTAGTCTCACCTTAATCGCGAGCGACTTAGGGCTCACTGATACTCTTAGGTCATCCTTATTCCGAGATTAGGGAAACGTACTGGCTTGGGCCGATGGGCGAAGTAGATCGGCTAGACCGATGAGCAAAGTAGGTCGGCTGGGGCCAACGAAAAAGGTAGGTCGGCTGGGGCCGACAAGCAAAATAGGTCGGCTGGGGCCGACAAGAAAAGTAGGTTGGCTGGGGCCGACGAGCAGAATAGGTTGGCTGGGGCTGACAAGAAAAGTAGGTCGGCTGGGGCCGACGAGCAGAATAGATCGGCTGGGGCTGACAAGAAAAGTAGGTCGGCTGGGGCCGACGAGCAATAGGTCTTCACGTTTTCTGCTATTTTGCCAATGCCCTGCTGTTCCGCAGGTGATTCGATTTTTATTTCACTAGAATTGATGATACGGCGCAGTGGGGGGCATAAAGCTGCATCAGAGCTTTCCGAAAGGTGCTCTTTTCCCATGCAGGTCATTTCGACGTGCCGCGCACGCAACCGTTTACCATTGGAGGGCACTATTTTCGAAGGACGATCTCCTGAACCTGCCAGTTTTTGAAGTGCCAGCGGACGATTTTCTACATTTAATGACCGTGATTCGGGATCAGGAGGAGATCTCCGTACACGTCATTACTCAGGCGGTGGGCTTGGCGCACAGTGGGGCACCGCGTTTATCCTGAGTGGCCACGTGGAGGTATGGGCCAGATGTTTGAATCTCGGGGCTTACAGCTTGGTAGCTTTTCCTGGTTTGTTTCGGCCTATAAAAAGGGAAAAGAGGGGTCATGTTTAGTTATCCCCAGAGTTTCTTTCCCATCAGAGCTTCCACTACGCTTATTTCTCTGCCGTTGCGAGTGGGAGGACCGAGCTTTCCTCTCATAGGCTCCTTGCTGCCGGATAGCTGGGGCGACGAGGAAGCTGCTGAGGAATGGCTCACCCTTAGGGGATGAGTCTCGGAGATCATATGGAGAGCGCACAAAAAGGGCGCAGAGATCATACGAAGAGCGCACATATGCGCTTCCAGTGTGATCTTTGTGGCCTGTTACGGGGGCTTACAGTAGGAAGTGTATCGACACCCCAGTAGCATGCACAGATTCTCCCTCTTTTGCTGGCCTGGATTCCCATCCCTTCTCTGAGGGGAATCCTTGCCATGGGACGGAGAATATGGGAGCAACCGGGGTCTGATGGTCCCCGGGCCTCTCGGTCGGGCGGCGGCCCGCGATCCAGTACCCCCTCTTAGGGGAGCGGACTGGTTCATCCAAGTCCTCAGAATCAGCATCCACGGGCCATGCCACCTTTTGAATCTCTTCATTTGGTGGGGGCCATGGAGGGTCAGCTTTATCAACCGTCCAGGCTGGCTGATCGTTTCGTGGTTTGTCTGATTCGTCGATCCGGATGCCAGAGCATCACAGTTGCTTAGGTCTGCTTTGGAGCAGTTGTCCGAGTTTTGTACTTGTTCTTTATTTTATGCATTTCAATGCTCTTGTAACGCCTGTGAGGCATTTGTAACCGATCTCGATTGGCAATAAAGAGAGCTCTATTGTGTTTCTCAATCTTTATCTTTTTGTGCCGAGTTTGCTACTGTTGTTCTTCGTGGGGTACGAAGACATCTCACTTGTTCTTAGATGAGGATCCCACGCTGTCCGAACTAACTGAGGTTCGCAAGCGATGATTTAGGGATCGTTCGGCGAAATACGCTCCTTACTTCGATCCGAAGCATGACATTTTCGCGCTTTGCTCTTATCGGAGCTCGAATGTTCGTGGGTCGGCCTTGCCGAAGTTTAGGGAATCTGTGCTTTTTCCCGTCATGATTCAGGGAACTTATTGCTCGGCCCAGCCGCGGTACGGAGAGTTTTTGCTTGGTCCTGCCAAGGTTCAAAGAATCTGTCACTCGGCCCAGCCAAGGTTCAGAGATATTTGGCTTGGCCCTGCCAAGGTTCGGAGGATTTGTCACTCGGCCCAGCCGAGGTTCGGAGATATTTGGCTTGGCCCTGCCAAGGTTCGGAGGATTTGTCACTCGGCCCAGCTGAGGTTTGGAGATATTTGGCTTAGCCCTGCCAAGGTTCGGAGGATTTGTCACTTGGCCCAGCCGAGGTTCGGAGATGTTCGGCTTGACCCTGCCAAGGTTCGGAGATTTGGGCTCAAGGGAGCGATTCGGTTGTTATTGTGAGCCATAGTGCTAGGTCTGTGCGGCGCTGGGTGATGGGCGCCAGGTCGGTACGAGCAATATATTGTCACGCTTTTTGATTGGTGATGCTACTCTTCCCGAGGGGACAGGTCATTGGCCGAATGCTGGACTCCTTCCTTCCGCGTTTCCCGAAAAAGAGGCCAGCTTTAAGAGGCTTGGGGAAGCGCTGAAAGTGTTTATTGCGAGGGCCGACAGATCGAAAAATGTTCTGTTGGGGGGAATTCCCGAACAGTATGCTCGCACTTACCGATCTTGCTCGGGATGGGGCGCGGCACGTTGGATTCTGCAAGCATTGAAATGACGACGCGTGGCGAGCTCTTATGGGTTGGTGGTTACGGCGCGACCGATTGAGATACCTGCCCAGCGAGTATAAATACGACCGAGGGATATCGGTCTCAGTCATCCCTCGGTTTAAGTTCCGAAACAATGGCCTCTCAAGGGCGATCATCTAGTGAGCTGCGCACCTCACTCAACGGCCTGCTTCACTCGGAGAGGAGGCGTACCTCCGTCACTGTCGACGGACTGGGCCTGGCGTCGGCCCTTGCAAGTAATCAGCAGCTTGTGCGGGTCGTAGAGGAGTACATGGACGTGACGATCAAGGAGGCGGAGGCCCTGCGCCGGGTGGTAGACCGGCAAAGGGAGGAGATCGCGTCCCTTCGTCAGCAAGTGGCCGACCTCACGGAGCGCCTGGAGGACCTACTATCCTCCGGGAGCGACTCCGGCCCATGATCCGGGGGCCTCTGTTTATTTTTTTGTTTTCTCTGTCTTTGTTTTCTTTTTTCTATCTTTTTGTAATCCTTTTTAAATGAAAAATGGATCGGCTTTGGAAATCCTCTTCTTCTCCGAGAATTATAGCCTTGATCTGCGTGATAATTAGGGTGTTGGCGTGCCCCCATCATTTTGTGCGTTGATATAGACGCTTTGATCGACGGGTCATAGGGGCGTTACCCAAAGATTTTCAGTAGCAGAGGGGAATCCCCTAGCTCTGCTCGGGGCTTTTGGCTGATTATGTGGGGCTTAATTGCCCCTTAAAGGGGTTCGCCAATGGTGGCTTTTTTTTGTGCGTCGACGGTTTTTGTTTAACGTGCTCGTTTCAAACCGGACGAAGTTTTATGGGACTATTTGGAAGTCACCTAGCTTTAATCAAGGCCTGTGCACTTCGGCTTTCCGCCGGGATCTCAGCCCGAATGATTTTTTGGCCTTACCAATTTGTTGCTCAGCCCGACCGAGGTGCGGAGAATATTTTACTTGGCCCTGCCAAGGTTCGGAAAATTTGTTGCTCGGCCCAGCCGAGGTTCGGAGAATATTTTACTTGGCCCTGCCAAGGTTCGGAGATTTGTTGCTCGGCCCTGCCGAGGTTCGGAGAATGTTTTACTTGGCCCTGCCAAGGTTCGGAGATTTGTTGCTCGGCCCTGCCGAGGTTCGGAGAATGTTTTACTTGGCCCTGCCAAGGTTCGGAGATTTGTTGCTCGGCCCTGCCGAGGTTCGGAGAATGTTTTACTTGGCCCTGCCAAGGTTCGGAGATTTGTTGCTCGGCCCTGCCGAGGTTCGGAGATGTTTTACTTGGCCCTGCCAAGGTTCGGAGATTTGTTGCTCGGCCCTGCCGAGGTTCGGAGAATATTTTACTTGGCCCTGCCAAGGTTCGGAGATTTGTTGCTCGGCCCAGCCGAGGTTCGGAGAATATTTTACTTGGCCCTGCCAAGGTTCGGAGATTTCCTGTTCAAGCAGATAACTCGGTTGTACCGAGGATTGGTAAGCAGTATCTTTCTTTTGCAATTTATGGTGCATAATCGATTCACGCAGCAGTTGCGGAAAATAGATAACTGGCGGCATAAGGACATACCCTATTGATAGTATTTGCGGAGGTTGTCCGAGTTCCACGTTCGGGGGATGGATTTCCCATCCAGATCCTGCAGCTTGTAGGTTCCTGGCCCAATGATCTCCGTGATTTGGTACGGGCCCTCCCAGTTCGGCGCCAGCTTTCCTTGCTCCAGCGGTTTGGATACAGAAGCTTTTCGGAGGACAAGGTCGCCGGGTAGGAAGGTTTTCCCCTTGACCCTGGAGGCATGGTACCGGGCCACCCTCTGTTGATAAGCAGCCGTCCTGATTCGGGCCTTCTCTCTGACTTCCTCTACCAAGTCGAGGTTGGTGCGGAGTTGCTCGTTGCTGGCTTCCTCTGATAACTCTCCACCCGCAAAGATGGGAGGCCTATTTCCACAGGGATGACGGCCTCCGTACCAAAAGCCATTCGGAATGGGGTCTCGCCCGTCGGGATCTCGGGGTGGTGCGATAGGCCCATAAGACATGGTGCAGCTCATCCGCCCACCTGCCTTGGGCTCTGGAGAGGCGAGCTTTGATTCCTTGGAGGAGAGTCCTGTTGGTCACTTCGGCCGCTCCGTTGGCTTGTGGGTGCCCGACCGAAGTAAGGTGGTGACGGATTCCATGCTCCTCGCAGAATTGGCGGAATTTGGAATTGTCGAACTGCTTGCCGTTATCGGTGATTATGGTGTGGGGAGGCCGAACCGGCAGATGATGGACCTCCACACAAAGTCTCTGGCCCGTGCTTCGGTGATTTGGCAACTGCTTCCGCTTCAACCCACTTGGTGAAGTAGTCGATGGCGACAAATAAGAATTTCCGCTGTCCCGTCGCAAGCGGGAATGGGCCGAGGATGTCCATCCCCCATTGGCAAAGGGCCAGGCGGAGGATATAGAAACTAGCTCGGCGGAAGGGAGCCTCTGGATGCTTGAATGTCTCTGGCAGGCGTCACAGGCTCGGACTAGATCGTCCGCGTCTTTCTGCATGGTCGGCCAATAATAGCCTTGTAGCACCTTGTGGCATAGGGACCGGCTCCCAGATGGTTGCCGCAAATCCCTTCATGTACCTCCGTAGAGCATAGTCGCCTCGGATGGGCGGAGGCATCTGAGCAGCGGCATAGAAAAAGACCGCTTGTAAAGTTGGTGTCAATCAATACGTAGTGGGTCGCCTGCAGCTTCAATTTCCTGGCCTCTCTTCGGTCGGATGGGAGCGACCCTTCTTTGAGATAGTTGAGGATAGGGTCGAACCAGGATGGTTCGGCCTCGATTTGCATCACCCGATCGGCTTCCATGATGCTCGGCTTTTCCAGAGTCTCCAGATGGAATTTTTGTTCAGCATCCATCGTCTCCGCGGTTGCCAATCGGGAGAGTAGGTCGGCACGGGCGTTTTCCGATCTAGGAATTTGAATGATTTCAAACTCGGCAAAATGGGGAAGTAGGCCGCGCACCTCTTGGAGATATCGGATCATGTTGGGTTCTCGGGCTTCAAACTCTCCCCGCACATGGCCGGCCACCAGCTGAGAGTCGGTGAAGGCGTTAAGCTTTTCCACCTTCAGGTTGCGGGCGATCCGGAGACCAGCTAACAGGGCCTCGTACTCGGCTTCGTTGTTGGAAGCCGGGAAGGAGAATCGGACGCCATATTCGAAGATCATCCCTCTGGGCTGGTGAGAACTAGACCCGCACCGGAGTGATGGGCGTTGGACGACCCATCGACGTGAAGGAGCCACCGAGCTCAGGCTTTGGTCCTTCGGGATTTTGGGGTAGAGCCGTCCTCTGGGATGGTACACTCGAGGAGGAAATCGGCCAGCACTTGGGCTTTGATGGCCGGGCGAGGTTGAAAATGTATGTCATGCTCGCTTAGTTCGACGGCCCATTTGGTCATCCTCCCCGATGTTTCTGGACGGTGGACCACCGCCTTGATGGGTTGATCGGTGAGGACCGTCACTGAATGTGCTTGAAAATAAGGCCGTAGCTTCCGGACTGAGGTGATCAAAGCCAGCACTATCTTCTCAATCCTGGTGTACCTCGTCTCCGCATCGCGGAGCAGCCTACTCACATAGTAGATCGGCCTCTGGACTTTGCTTTCTTCTTTGACTAGCACCGAGCAAACTGCGCCCTCGAAACGGCCAGGTACAAGAATAGAGTCTCTCCCGGGATCGGACTACTGAGAAGTGGAGGCGAGCCGAGGTACTTCTTGAGATCTTGAAATGATTTCTGGCACTCAGGAGTCCACTGGAAATTTTTGGCCGATCGGAGAGTTTTGAAGAAGGGGAGGCATCTCTCGGCCGAGCCACGAAGCGGTTAAGGGCCGCTATCCTCCCGGTTAAGCGCTGGACCTCCTTAATAGACGCTGGGGGCGCCATTTGTTGGAGAGCTTGAATCTTCTGAGGGTTAGCCTCGATACCTCGCTGGGAGACCATGAAGCCGAGGAACTTCCCGGAATTGACGCCGAAGCACACTTGGTTGGGTTGAGCTTCATCCATATTTGCGCAGCGTGGCAAAGCTCTCCGAGGTCCTCAACATGCCGCAGCGCTTCCTTGCTTTTGACCAGCATATCATCCACGTACACCTCCATGTTCCGGCCGATTTGCTCCTTGAACACCTTGTTGACCAGCCGCTGGTAGGTCGCTCCTGCATTTTTAAGACCGAAAGGCATAACTCGGTAACAGTAGGTACCTCGGTCGGTTATGAAGGCGGTCTTTTCTTCATCTTCGGGGGCCATCCGGATCTGATTGTAGCCCGAATAGGCATCCATGAATGACAGCATTGGTGGCCTGAGGTGGCGTCCACGAGCTGGTCGATCCGAGGGAGGGGGAAGCTATCCTTCGGGCATGCCTTGTTGAGGTCGGTGAAGTCGATGCAGATCCTCCATTTGCCATTCGACTTTTTCACCATGACGACATTTGACAACCAACTTGGATAATTTACCTCTCGGACAAAATTGGCTTTGATGAGTTTGTCGACCTCCTCTTCAATGGCTTTTTGCCGTTCTGGGGCGAAGCTTCTCTTCTTCTGCTTAACGGGCCTGTGCATCTCGTCCACATTGAGCGATGGACGAGGACCTCGGGGCTAATCCCTGGCATGTCGGAGGCGGTCCAGGCGAAGATGTCCGCATTGCTTGGAGGAATCTGATCAGCTGCGACGAGGCTCTCCTTCGAGCAGCGACCCGATCCTTATGGTTCGGTCGGGCCGAGCTTCGTCCAGCGGTACTTCTTCCAGTTCTTCCGCCGGTTCTCCCCGCTGTTCGGCGAAGTCCTCACGAGCGTCTAGCCCGTCAACCTCGGGCATTCTAGACTGAAGGCTCGTGACGAAACATTGCCGAGCCATGGCTTGACTTCCCCGAACCACTCCAACTCCTTGCTCGGTGGGGAACTTCATAGACAGATGCGGGATGGAGACAACCGCCTTGAGGGACATTAGACCCGGCCTGCCGAATATGGCGTTGTATGGGGACCTGAGGTCGGTCACTAGAAAGTCGTCTGTACAATGGTACAAGGGGCCAGGTTCCCGCGCGGACCGTCAGGGTGACGATTCCTTCTGGGACGATGACGTCGCCTGTGAATCCCATCAAGGTGGAATCCACGGCTCGAAGGTTTTCCATGAGCAATTTCATCCTGGCAAACACACCGAGGTACAAAACGTTTACCGAGCTTCCACTATCAACGAGGATTCGGCTTACATCATAATTGTTCAATTAAGGGATACAACAAGTGCGTCATCATGGGGAGCTGTATCCCAAGAAGATCATCATCAGAAAAGGAGAGCTCGCCTGTCGCGCCTTCTTTGGCACCGTCCTTCACCGACGCCCCTGGAGCTCGATCCGCCGGCCTCTTCAATCATGTTGATGCGGCCAACCACGGGCGGATTTGGTGGAGGAGGAGTTGTGGGAGCTCGGGCTGGCGGTCACCTCCTTGCGGTGGCTCGGGTGCTCCTGAACTGGTCCACCGTCCCCGCCGAATCCTCTCGATCTCATTCTTCAGCTGCCAGCATTCTTCAGTGTCATGACCATGCTCCCTATGGTAGCGGCAGTACTTGGCGGGATCTCTTCGGGTCGGGTTCCCTCGGAGAGGCACTGGCCGGGGAAGCTGGCGCTCTATCTCCATGAGGATTTGTGCCCGGGGCACAGTCAGCGGAGTATAGCGATCGAATCGCCTAGGGGGACTCCGGGAGCGATTTCTTGGCGGCAGCGGAGGGACTCTTTGGCGGCGAGGCGGACTTGGCCGACGGGCAGGGCGGTGTCTGTCGGGAGCTTTGGGCTCCTTCTTCTTTGCTTGCTCAGCGCGGGCCACTCTCCGCGACTCCTCGACCCTAGCGTACTTGTCCGCAAGGGCCATCATATCAGAGAGACATGGGGGGTAGCTGACCTCCATAGCCAGGTAGAAGTCGCTCTCCTTCGAACCCCCCCGCCAGGGCGGACATAGCCACCTCATGATTAAGGTGGTCCACCTCTAACATGGCCTTGTTGAAACGGCCAAGATAATTCTCAAGGACTCCCCCTCTCTCTGCTTGACTTCGGAGAGGGAGTCGGATCTTCGTCGGTGGCGGCGGCTGCTGACGAACTGGCCAATAAAAAGGTGGCTCAGCTCGTCGAATGAATCGATGGAACCTGGTTTCAAGGCGTTGAACCAGGTTCGGGCGGATCCTCTGAGGGTGGATGGGAAGGCGCGGCAGAGGACCGCATCAGATGCTCCGTGGAACATCATTATTGACCGGAAGCTACTGAGATGGTCGTCCGGGTCAGTGGAGCCGTGATAAGGTTCGACGGCTGGTAGCTTGACATGGGAGGGAATCACTTCCTCCATGATCCCCTTAGAGAAAGGGATGCCCTGCTCTGCCTTGGGCTGGGGCGGATGGGCCTGCTTGGCGGCGTCCAGCTCCTGACGCATCTCCTGGATCTGACGACGGATCTCCTCTTCGCCAGTCAGGAGGAGCTGAGAATCGCAAGGATGGTGTTGAATCATGGTGAGATGTCGCCGGGGAGAGGGATCGGGCTCGCCGAGATCTGGGAGGATCTCTATCATAACCGCCTCGCGGACTGGCTTGTCCCCTCTGGGCCGGATGGAGGATCCGCGGATTCATGCGGATCAGAGGAGGAGGCTGCCGGTGAAGAAGGAATCGCCGCCTCCTTCTGAGGATGCGAAGTAGGAGGAGCTGCAAGGCGCTCTTGAACCAGATGGGTCAGGGCTGAACTTGCTGGACCAGTGTAACGAACTGGTCCTGGGTCACCGGGATGGCAGGCGGTGACGGGGTTTCGACCGGTGGAGGCTGCGGCGCGGTACCGCCAGTCGGATCAGGCCTCTAGGAAGCGACCTGATCTTGGGCTTCAGAGGTTGCTCTTCTCCGGTTGGCCATTAGAGAGGTTGCTTCGGATTTAGATCCGTATCTCCTCTTTTCAAGTTTTAATGGGACTTGAGACCCTTCCTCTAGCGCCAATCTGTTGCCGCCGGGATTCATCCTCCGACTCGGGCGCAGTCGATCTCCAGGAAAAGGGGGCGGACCTGCACAAAAAGTCCACACGCGGGAGGCACTGGGGGTGGCCCTCCGCGGAAGACCCTCCGACGCTCAAGTCGGTGGAGAAGGAATCGGCGATCAACCAGACAATGGGGAGGTGGATCTCTCCGGGAGGCCTCTCCGGGGGCGGCCAATCGGAAGCTCTAGAGGGCAAGAGCACCGACGAGCTGCCTAGCGAAGGCAGGAGAGTGGAAGTGGGAGCGGGTGCACCAGTGTGTGCCCAAAAAGATGCGCGTACCTGAGGGAATCTGGGGGCGTCCAATTTATTGACTGTCACCTGGATCTTGAGCGTCTTCTGGAAGGTTTAGAGGTTGTTACGATATGGAGGTGGATAGAATCAGGCCGTTGTGGGGCCGTTGGAATCCACATCCTGTTTGTTAGGGGATCGACGGCTAGGAGAGCTCCTTGACGTCTCGAGATCTGGTTGAGTAGACCTGGGGCGGTTATGATAGGTTCTAGGCCACGTCTCGACATGATTCCTTATCTAGGATGCTGTTTTGGTAAGTTTGGGCTCTCCCGCGTCAGGTTCCGCGGAGGTAGGTATTAGGTTGTGGATCGCTTGATGAAGCTGGGTCATAGAGACTTGGGGGGGGAAGCGAGCTACGGAAGCTCAGGGGAAGACCGAGCTAAGGAAACCCTGAAGAGCCGAGCTATGGAGGCCCGGAAAGGCCGAGCTATGGGAGCCCTGAAGAGCCGAGCTACAGAAGCTCGGGACGGCCGAGCTAAGGAAACCCTGAAGAGCCGAGCTATGGAGGCCCGGAAAGGCCGAGCTATGGGAGCCCTGAAGAGCCAAGCTACGGAAGCTCGGGACGGCCGAGCTAAGGAAACCCGGAAGGGTCGAGCTACGGGAGCCCGGAAGGGCCGAGCTACGGAAGCCCGGGGAGGCCGAACTACGGAAGCCCGGAAGGGCCGAGCTACGGGAGCCCGGAAGGGCCGAGCTATGGGAATCCGGAAGGGCCGAGCTACGGAAGCCCGGAGAGACCGAAGGGAGGAGGTCAGCCTTAGCCACCTCACACGGACATTGATGCAATAACGATTTTACCTCCAACATATATATATATATATATATATATATAGGAGAGAGAGGACCTATCTAATAATATGTTAAATTTCTCTTTCCATCAAAGAGATGTTATCAGATAAAAACTTCATAAAAATGAACCAATAGAAAATTAGCTTTATTAAACTATCATTATCACTTAAATTTAAATATCTCATAAAATTAAATATCATAATTATTATTTAAAATAAATAAATGATAAATTAATCATATATCATTTATGTGGGCGACATAAAAAAAAAAATGCTAACATACATAGACTAGCATGCGCCTCCACGTGTTTGTTTTGTCTAATAATTTTCTTATGAATGATATTGCATGGTAGATTTGAGAGGCGGTCGGCGGATTAGGTGACGGCTGGAGGGCTAACAGGCACGCGAAGTACGTGTAATTGCTTTAATACCACCAGTATTACATTATTATGGGGCAGTTCCATCCGATGATGGGGGCGGGTGGCGGCGGCTCTCATGAGACCCACGAGGTGTCCTTCTTAAATTGATTTACAATGATCTTATTATTCCGGAAAGGCGCACAGAGACTGGCGTGGCCCTGCAAGGCCTGGGATCATATCAAACACTCGTGGATGGACAGCAGGGGAGGTACTGGTGGCAATTAAATTTTTATAAAAAATTTTTATTGTTAAGATTATTATTTTATTAACACGTAGAGTTCAATGGAATAGAAATGAAGTGATTATGACTATAGATATATAATTACTATCTTATAGAAATTAATAGATGGGTTGGCTGGGATTGTCTTTATTATTGTTCGTTTGATTTGGCATTATGGAATAATGATCCATGGACGCGCATTGTCACGTTCGTGGCGGAGAGGACGTCCCATTTCTCGAATGCGGTCCACGTACGAGCACGGGTGAACCTAAACGTGTTTGTTTTAACTAATAGTTTTCTTGTGCGTGATTATCGATCGGGTGATGTTAACTAATACGTTTCAACATATAATTAATTAATATGTTTGTTACAACTAGTATTTGTTTTAACAGGTGCGGACCCCACCAAGGTATGAATTATTGCGCCATATCGGTAATTTCTTTGATTTGCCTCCCACCATCAATTATGGGTACGAAAGCTGGCCGATGGTAGCCATCGCTATTAGCTGTGTGCGTTTGATTGTATTGCTTGATGCTTTGGCTTTTAGCTTTTGTCATTCTTTGTGCAGCATCCAATGGCCGCTTCGTAACATCGTACCGATTATAATCTTATTGAATTTAGTAATGGCCACTACTCTTTGGTTATTCTATTATAATAGCCGTTATAAAATGATCATTATTTGGTGTTGACGTAGATTTATGTTTTTCTACGGTTTTTATCAAATTCAGATAGTACTTTTTCATCCCGATAAACCTGTAAAATAATCCTCACGCAAGAATAAAGATAGGCGATCCCTGCAAAAGACCCTCCAACTTCTAAGTCAGTAAAAACCCTTAGCCACAGATAAAATGGAGAAGGTTGTTAGAGAAGGACGCCCTATAAAAGGTCTCTGAAAAGCGATGGTATGGACGAGAGTTTGAGTTGTGTTTTCAGAGCTTACTTGAAGGGTCTTGGGACCTAGTATTTATGCATCGCTGAGATGATAAGTTGTTACCTGATTTCTTGGGCGTAGTTGTGAGAATCGATGGTTGATAAGGATGATAACTGCATGCCTTATCAGGGGGTATAGGATCCCGTTGATCATGGAAGGGGTACCGTATCTTGCCTCTGTTTTCATTTAGGAAGGCCCATTCTGAAATCTGTGTGATGAGTGCCAATTTTTTTTGGGATGTTTGGTGCGATTTGGGCATGGATGATGTTTATTCTGAGGAGTTGGAGTTCGGTCTTGCCGATATTCAGAGATGGCTCGGCCCTGCTGAGGTTCGAAGGTAGCACGGCCCTGACAAGGTAATTCGAATGTGGCTTGGTTTGCCGAGGTACGAAGATGGCTTGATTCTGCCAAGGTACAAAGCTTGCAGTTATCCATTTCTGCAAGAGAGAGTGGACTCCTTCTGAGCATAACGGTTGACGAACCAGAGCACTAAAATAGGTTTCACCATCTGCCACGTCTACCAATTGATATGGAGACAATTTTACCCGCAACATTTGGTATTTACAAAACTTTGCTGCATAAAATTATTTTTTCTCCTCAAAAAGAAAAATTTTGTACAATTTTTTTGCCTTCTTGCTAAAACCTTCGAAATAATAAAGGATGGACAAAATAGTTGTTGTTAGGGTTATAATAATGATTAATATAGTTTTGGTAGCTTTGTTTAGAAGTTCATTATATTGAAATAATATTGCTATTGAAAACCTTGGTTTCATTTCTTAATTAAAAAATTATGCAAGGTTAATCTATTTAAAAGTTTGGTTCCTATTGACATATAAATTGAGTCATTGGAAACTTGGGAGCTGACCAAAGCATGACTCTGACTTACTTGAATATTGCCCATCACTAATCATTTCAACGGCATTGCTATGTACCAATTGTCCACTATAAGAATTTTTCAAATTAGTGAGGCCACTTTGGCGTAGCTAAATCCTAAAAATTCATTGCTAATTTAATTAATGATGCCAAAAATTTTATGATGGTGATGATGTTAAAAATTTTCATCACTAATTAACGATGCCATTAATGCTAATTAGCTACACCACTAATTAGCTATGCCATAATGACATTGCTAGTGGTCGCTAATTAGCTACACCATAATGGTGTCACTAATTAGCTACGCCATAATGGTGTCGTTAATTAGCTATGAGTAATGGCATCGCTAATTTACTATGCTAGTAATGGCATCACTAATCTCTAATTTTTTTAAAAAAAATTATAAAATTTATTTTATTGATATTAATTAACCTGTTTAAATATATTCAATTTCAATAAGAGACACATTCATAAACATAATATTTCATTGAAATAGCAATAAAAATATAAAAAATAATATATTAATATAGAAACTAGTACCATATAAATACAAAAAGAGGTTAATACATCATAAATACAATATAATGTTAAAAATAAACATCAATCAACTTGAAGGAGGGTCATCGGGAGCTAGAGATGGAGCAAAAAATTGCGTCGACACATACTTATAACCAATTGCCGCATCTTCTCTAATGACTCCTTATAGCAAACGCGCTCTCTCGTCCACAATCTCCATCATTATCTCTGATTTCACACGTTCCGTGATGGAACGCTCAATCTGCTCGTAATCGCCGGTGCCACTCAGACTAAAAGAAGAGGAACTACGTTGAGAAAAGAATGCAAAAGCTTTGGTGCCTAAACTATAACTCTATGATCGTTTGGTTGTGCGTCCTTTGGGTTCATAATAACTGACAAAGAAATGTAATAATCAAAACTTGCTAAACCACAAGAATAAAGATAATTTTCAACTATAGAATTCTAGGAGAATCTAAACACTACTGATATAACACAATTGGGATTTTGTTATACTAAAGTTTAAATGACAGATTCTAATATGATAAAATACCTTGTGAGTAACCCATGGACATTCAATATACTATAGAACAAACATATACAAATAAATTCAAAGAACATTTGCTTCATAGCACCATCAAAAGTGAAGAATTAACTTAAAACCAACACGCACAATTCAAATTTTAAAAAAAATTCAGATGTCAAAGAATGTAGCCTTTCTTCTTTCGCAACTATTGGGATATAGTTGGGCAGGACGTTATCTTGGCCATTCAGTAAGTTTTTTCTTCCGTAGTATTCCTTCAGACTGGTAGAGGACCTTTATTGCTCTCGTTCCCAAGAGAGCTAATGCCCTGCTCCCCCAGCACTTCAGGCCGATCAGTTTGTGCACCACTCTGTATAAAGTCTGCACTCGTATCTTGGTTACTCGGATGCAGGGGGTGATTCCCCGACTTATTTCTCTAGAGCAGGGAGCTTTTATTTGTGGGCGCAGTATCACTGATAATGCTCTGCTTCAGCCCTTCGACCTCTCCCAGCTGTCGTGCTGCCATTTCTCAGGTGTTAGGGATTTCCACTTTCTCTGATCGTCTAAGTTACCTTGGTATTCCTATTTCGGGCCGACGGCCTCGTCAGCAGGATTTTGAAGACCTGGATCATCGGATTACTGCTCGGTTGGACCGGTGGCAGGTTTCAGGTCTTTTTATGTTGGGGCGCATTACCTTGATCCGATCTGTTCTCACTTCGCTACCTCTCTATCTGTTATCCAATACTATGATCCCGACCACCTGTCTCCGATGGATAGAGAGACGTATTCAGGACTTTCTCTGGGCGTCCATATAGGAAGGCCATGGTCTCCATCTTTTAGCCTGGGACACTGTTTGTTTGCCTATTTCTGAGGGGGGTCTTGGGATTCAGTCCTTGGTGCTCCGTCGTGAGGCTATTCTAGCGAGGCATGCTTCTAGATTTCTGTTGGACCCTCATTGTTTCTGGAGTTCCGTCATGCGTGGCAAATACGACGGATGGTCTTCTAGTTCGACTCTCAGCTTCCCCCAGGGCTGCTCCTTCTTCTGGCGTGCGATTGGCCGGGCTGCTCCTACTGTTACGGATGATATCGACTGTATGATTGGGGATGGGACTTCAGTTGATGTCTTTCAGGATACATGGATAGCTGATCTCCCTCTATCTCGATGGCCGACTTTCTTCAGTTCTGAAGTTGATCCCCCTCTGCAAGTTTCTGCTTTGATCAGCCAGGGGAATGCTGGCACAAAGGATCCTTGCCATGCCTCTTCCCATTTCTGCAGGCCCAGATATTTGACTATGGCGTCGTTCCTGTCTTCCTTGCGCTCCCACTAGGGATCTGATTACTCGTCTCTGACCTCCGACCTAGGGCCTTTGCGATGTTGCGTGGATTTGGCGTTTGCCTGTTCATCCTAGGGTCCAGCTCTTTTTGTGGAAGCTTAGATGGGATCGCCTACCTACCTGCTCCCTACTGGCCAGTCGGGGTCTTTCTATATTGCCGCTCTGTCCGATATGTGGGATGCACAATTAATCGGTTGATCATGTCATCTTCATGTGTTCTCATGCGGCTCAGATTTGGCAGTTAGCCCAGTTTACCCCTTGGTTGCTGGAAGATGGTCCTACCCGGCTTTCTTTTTTCCATGCTATCCGGCAGGATTCTCAGCGTGGTCCCTGCTTTCGGGGTGTTTTATCTGCCTATGTGGCTTATCATATTTGGCTGTCTTGGAACCATATTATTTTTGCTGAGGAGATAGCCTCACCGCAGGTGGTCATCCGCCGTGCTCTCTTTCATACCCGCGAGTACACTCACTATCATCATGGTATTCACATTGATGGGCCTGGTCACTGGGACTCCCCTGCTGCTTCGGCAGCGCTCCGTTCTACGGTCTTTGTCTGTTGGGAGCCTCTACCCCCGGGTTACGTCAAAGTGAACTTTGATGGTTCTGTTTCTAATCATACTGTTGGTTCTGGATTTGTCATTCGTGGGCCGAAGGGACAGTTACTTGCGGCTGGTGGTCATAGTTCTGTTGATATTTTGGTGCCTATGGCGGAGCTCCAGGCTGCCTGAAAGGGTATCACTCATGCTGTACGACAGTTGGGATATCGTAGGTTGATCATTGAGGGAGACTCTCTTACGATTATCAGGTGGATAAGGCAGGACGAGATTTCTTCTTCTGTTCTCAATCCTCTGATTAGAGATATTAGAGTCTCACTCCAGGCTACTACTACCTTAGTAATTCACACATCTATAGGGAAGCCAATACTGCGGCCGATTGGGTTGCATCTTTTGTTGCTAGCCATCCCGGTCAGTGGGATTGGCATGTTGGTGTTCCTTGTCCTGTTATTTGCATCAAATTTTGTACTCCGATATTTCGGGTTTGACTCGCGCCAGAGTGGTGTGATCGCCCGCCTGTAACAAAAAAAAAAAAAAGGATTCACAGCACTTATAGATGACTTGTTCACCAAATACTTCTATTAGTTGGAAACCATAAATAAAAAGCTAAAAAGGACACCACATCCATTTCGTCACAACCACATGATTTCCTCCCACACCCTTGAACCGATTCTCCATCCCTACACCGATAGACATAGAATGATAGAGAAATAGTTAGTGCAAGAAGGGCAGAAGACCTTAAAGAAGAACTTCTGAGCATGGCTTCGAATCTGAACTGCAGTCTTGGTGCCTATGTGTTCTGCAAGTAGGTTATAAGTCAGGAAGAATATAAAGAGAAGAAGTGCAAGAAACATTTCATTTAAAGGAAAATTAAAATCACTACTTACCTTCAATTCGACGCCAGGCACGTCCATGCAGTTGTAGAGCTTCCAGGAACTTCTTGTGTTCTTGTTCAGTCCACCTCTCTCGCTGTTTTGTTATTGTGTAAAGCTTTCTACCTAAAGAAAGGAGTATGGGAAACATAAATTACACAAGGACGGCAATCAAAGCTCCAATTACAACAATATTTGCACAACTACGAAATGGAAGATACCTTAGGGGTCTGTTCATCCCCATAACAATTCATTTCATTCAACTGAAAGCCACTTGTAGATTTAGTTTTGACATCCACATGCATCTGATCTTTGGGCTCACATGCACTCTTTGGATTTGTGCTACCGGTTTTTCCCTAAATAATTGTTATGAAGTAATTTGTAATAAATTACATGACTTTTAGAAATCCAAAGAATCATTTTGGTAATATCAAAAATACATATATTTCCTGGAGTCACTTTGGTAATCCAAAGACATTAAAATTGTCATCCTTCATATCTATATAAGGAGGTATATGGCAAAGTTGTATGGCAGAAAGAAAAGTCTATAAAATAAAAAAATATCTTTTGCTCTTATCCCATCAACTTTTCATCTTGTTCCAACAAAAAAATTCATCCAGATTATTTCAACTAAATTGGCCTAGCATTCAAAACAAGTTACAATGATATAGAAATTTTAGTGCCTAAAAGCATGATAATAAGAGATAATAAGAGGTACAAAATGAAACAGATTTTCAAAATTAAGGCCAAATTGATATAACTTCATTGATCATGACTACAAAAGAAAGAAGTTGAACTTTGTGCCCATCTCCTTTTCCTTCGTCCATTCCTCTAGGACAATCCTGGCCTCTTCACCATATGTAATTGCCATTTATTATTCCTTTCTTATTTTCCCTTTTGAAATTCCACTGAAGGTTAGTTTTTACACCACTCATGATGACAGGGGTACAGCATGAGCCAGGTTTACCTGAAACAAATGCAGACCAACTTGATTTTTGGATCTGGTTTTGAGCATAGATGTATTGAACTTGGGTCAAGGTTAAAAATATACCAAGACTGCTGCTGGTTCACCCAACAAGCTTGGGAGCTTGCAGACATTAAATTCACTTATAGAGACAAGATTTCTAGCTTCAGCGGTAATTTAATTATCAGCCAAAAAGAAAACATCATGTGCAACAAGCGTCTGGGCCACAATTCCACGAATACTTTCGCTGCCCTTTTCCCATGCACCAAAATCATTTTGTTTCACAATTCAAAGATCATGCAACCTATATGCTAACATGGACACGATTATATAATACGCACTTCAGTAATACTACTAAGAATAAACCAAATATCAAAACTGTTACGAAACAGGCTGAAATAGGGGTCTCTATTCCCTGTTCCCCCTGTTCTCCTTGCGGCTGGGACGGAGCCATCCTCATGGAACACAGACGTCGTGCCCCTCCTTCCGAGGCTCCAATCAGATGAGACGTCCATCCATAGCCATTAAATGGGGTATCTCCTGGAAGAGCAAGATAAAAGAAAGACGAACTCCATGGTTTCGATAAGGAAAAACATATAGGCAACACAAAGAAGAGAGAGTTCTTCTTCTCTTCCTCCCATTGCCTTCTCCCTCTTCGGCACCGCAGTTCAGAGGTGTGGGCATCTTCAGGGACTCTTGTAGCCCTTCGAAGACCGTCGATCCTTGCCAGAAGCCTCCGCTGCGCCACCATGAAATAGGTGAGTCCCCTGTTCTACGGATACAGTGATACCAACATTGGTATCAGAGCCTCGCTGGCCGTCACCATGCTTTGGGCGGTGGCCGACGAGGGTGGAGAGGCGGAGGAGCAGGCAGCGGCGGCTGCACGCCGCCGCTTGCCCCTCAGCTGTGGCCACGGGAGTCACAGCTTAAAATTTTTTTCTGAGATGGCCATTTGGGGCCATCGGACCCGCCACCGGCATCACCTCCGCATGTCGCCAGAGGCCCTCCCCCTCTCTTCCCCGGCCACTAGAGGCCCTCCCCCTCTCTTCCCCGATCGCCGGAGGGTCGGGGAAGCCCATTTTGCCGCCACGAAGGGCGACGGCTGTCTGTGTGTCCATGGGACGTAGGCCGCCAGAGCCTCTCCGGCAGCCAGTGGTCCCCCCTCTCCTGTCCAGAGCTTCGTCCGGGTCACCAAAGGGCTTGGACGGCCTACACTGTAGTTGTGCGCGCAGCGCGCACGGCTGCTGTCACGAGTTTATGGGTGGCACCACCCATAAATTCAAAAACTAACGAGGAGCAAATTCATCTTTTCGCAAATCGAATAAATTAATTTAAATTATTTTTTTTCAGATTTTTTTGGGTATTTTAAAATTGCAAAAAAACTAGAAAAATTAGAAAAAATTGCAGAAAAGCCATAAAAATTATAGAAAATCAAAAAAATCATATAATGTCATAAAAAATATATTAAAAATTTTCTTGATGTGGCATGGGGGTTTATGCTCTATGCATGAATAAATTAGTTGTCATTCTGTCTGATTTTTCTGTGAAATTTTTTTGGATGCATAATTATTTATTCTTAGTGTATAAATATGATTTATGCATATTTTTGCTTGTTATTATCGTTGGCACAATAATTTATGCTTAGTGCATAAGAGGCATTTATGTTAATTGTTATGTAATTTTTGCAAGCATGCTTATTTATGCTTGGTGCATAAATAATATATATGTTGATTTATGTCTTTAGTTGACATGAAATATATGCTTGATGTAGCATATGTTCACGATGCAGATTTGTTTCAACATCGATTTTGTGGACAACATAGATATGTTCAATGAAAATTTATTGGATTCATTGTTCTATCTTATTAAATGAGTGATGATTATGAGCTTAGCAAAATTTTCGATCTCATTTATAAGTACGATTATTTGAAATCTGAATATTTTTTCAAATAGAGATATACACTGATTGTATGCCTGATGTCCATATTTTGCTTGACCAAATGTAGTGATGGCCTCTCGATCTGGTGTAGCTAGCCTCGATAGAAGTGAAAAATTGGAAGGACAAAATTATAATGTGTGGCATCGAAAGATTCAATATCTACACAATAAGCAAGAAGTCTTGGAAACCTTGACACACAGTATGACACCACCGGAACTTGGTACCTTTGAACAGAACTGTCAGGATCACGAAGTCTATGAAAAATGGGTAAAGAAGGATCGTTGCGTATGCTTGACTATGTTAAGCTATATGCACAATGACCTGATTGAAGATTTTGAGGGATTTTCAACTGCCCAGGATATGTGGAATCAGCTCAAGATTCGGTTTGGTCAGACCTCAGCAACAAGGCTGCAGGCCTTGAACCTCAAATTTATGCAACATGTTAAAGATCTCAATCATTCAATGTCTAAACTTCTCCGCATGATAAGTGGCATGATTAGGGATATGAGGGAAGCTGAGGTTGATCTCACTGAGGAACAGAAGGTCCTTGCAGTGATTCGTTCACTACCTGACCCTCAGTGGAGTCAGATGAAGCTCTTATGACTCATAGTGAGCACATCTAGACTTTTGAGGACATATCTCATCATCTCGAGATGAAGGGTGAGCGCATAGAGACTTCCCACTCCTCTGCCTATGTGGCTCATTTTGGAGCTTCGCATTCCAGAGGTAGAAGGAGTAAATCCAGTGACAAGAAAGATTCACAGAGTTTCAAGGAAAAGAAGGTAGCCAAGCCTAAGAAAGGGCAACCAAAGGTTAAGAAGAATGTGGCAAAGATTAAATGCTACAACTGTTGTATGAAAGGCCACTTCGTTTGTGAATGCATAGAACCAAAGAAGACACGGGAGCGAACAAACACATAGTTCGAGATCGAGCTGGTTTTATGGATTTTATCGGATTTCTATAGGCACCCAATATGTTGTTCTTGGGAATGGTCTGCATGAACAGGTGTTGGGTGTAGGAGCATATCGCATTAGGTTATGAGGAGGACATGTATTGCTCCTACATTATGTTTTGTACATCCCAACTATCTGATGTAATCTGTGCTCTGTACTTGCCTTGTTAGCTCTTGGCTATACCTGGTGATCGTATGTCTGTATATCTGGATGGTGTGTTATCCTTTTGTGGCTATTTATCGTATGGGTTTTTCAGACTTGATGTGAAAATATTTGACTCTTACTCTTCATATGCTTGTGCTTCTTTTCCTACATGTGATAATTCTTCACTATGGCATGTCAGACTTGGTCATGTGGGCCAAGATAGGATGGTGTGGATGACTAGAGAAAGGCTATTGGGCCCCGTCAGCAAAATAAGCCTCCATGTGTGTGAGTCTTGTTTGTCTGAAAAGGCATCAAGAAAGCTTTTTGGTAAGGCTTCTAGGGCCTCTCAGCCATTAGAGCTAGTACACTCAGATATCTGTGGACCCATGAGTGTCAGAGCATGCCATGGCACATCTTATTTTCTCACATTCATCGATGATTATTCACGATTTGGGTATGTGTACCTGATCTCCCACCGCTATGAAGTGCTGTATTGTTTCCGTCGCTTCTTAGCTGAGGTGGAAAATCAAAAGGAGAAGACTTTGAAGTCTCTCCGGACTAATAGAGGTCGCGAATATTTATTTGATCATTCTCAGAAGCTTTATGAGGAGAAAGGAATACTCAGGAAGCTCACCATTCTTGGGACGCCACAGCAAATTGGTGTGTGTTGGCCCAGATGGCAACCCAAGAGGGGGGGGGTGAATTGGGTTCTTAAAAAATTTAACTCTTTTTAAAAAAACTTTTGCTTTGATATGAAAGAGCTTAAGTAAAAAGTAGATAAATGCTAATCACAAATAAATGAGATAGAGGGAGACTAAAAAACAAAGCACGGCAAATACAAAGATTTTATAGTGTTTCAGTGTATCCAACACCTACGTCCACTCCAAAGCTTCACTTGGGTCCATACTATAATCCTTTTGATTACAGTCGAGTTGTTTTACAAGCTCACAACTTAAAACTTATTGTTTCCCCCCGGGATCACAATAAACCCAGCTAGTTTTCCGGGCTCACCAGCACATAACCCAACAACAAGCTATCCTTAGCTTGTACCGAGGTATACTACCTCCACTAATTCAATCATCCGATTGAATTAGCAAACACTAATGAAAAATAGAGTTTAAGTACACAGCAGCTCCTCAAATAAGCAAATAAACAATAAACTAAATAAGGATAAGAAAAGCCTGTTTGAAGCTCTTTGAATGTGCTTTTCTTCTTTTCTTCTTTTCCTCTTCTCCTTTGAAAGATTGAATCAGGGCCTCAACTCAGATTCTTTAGAAATTTGTAGTTGAGAAGTTGAGGATTTGGGCTTTTGTTTTCTTTCTTCCAAAGATAGAAATCTCCTTGATTTGAACTTGAGAAGCTTGTAGATTTCTCTTTGAGCTTTTGAGGTTAATGGATTTGAGCTCTAAGTCTTTCCTCTTGATTTCTCTCTCTTTTTCATAGAGTATTTTTCTAGAATTTTCTCCTCTTTTCTCTTGTATCTCCTCTCTTTTTTTTTTTTCAAACGGACGATTTTCCCTTTTTATAGATTTCTTAATCCAGATTTAGGTGGAAAATATAGCCGTTGTGAGTTGTTTGGATCTTTCTACACACAAAGAAAATAGTCGTTAAAGGTTAGGTAAAAAGAAATCTTACCGTTGGAGTCCATTCTAATAAATAAAAAATTCGTTCCTGACATGTTGGAGTTGGCTCCAACTTTTTAGGTGTCGGCTTCAAGTCGGATATCCAAAAATAGAAAATAAAAAGTTGTTGAGGAGTCGGCTCCGAGAAAGTTAAGTATTACCACAAGGGGAAAAAAATATTGCGATGCCCAAATGCTTCGTAATTGCGTCGCTAAACATGCTATTGCGATGCAATGACGGCGTCGCTTAGATGTCCGTCGCAATATCCATTTGTCACAATTGCATCGCAATATTGCGACTCTCTGCGATGCAACAATGCATCGCAATATTGCAACGCATCCAAATACGTCGCTAAATTTAAAACTAATTTTTAATATTTAAAATTATTATTAAATATTATGATGCATTCAATTGTGTCGCAATATTGCGATGCATTTAGTTGCATCATAATATTTAATAATAATATTTTGATATAATAGCGACGCAATTTGAGTCGCTAATACGTCACAAATAAAAATTTTTAATAAATATTGTGATGCAAGGTCATTGTGTTGCAATATTTATTAAAAATATTTTAGATATAATAGTGACGCAATTTGAGTCGCTAATGCATCGCTATTAATTTTTTTTTTTAATTATTATGACGCCAGGTCATTGCATCGTAATATTTAATAATAATATTTTAAAAATATTAGCGATGCAATTTTAGTCGCTAATGTGTCGCAAATTAAATTTTTTAAAAATTATAAAATATTAAAAATTAAAATGGTTATACAATTTCGTTAAATTTAAATATTGATAGAAACATTCTTCACTCATATTGATCCAAACAATAATCAATTTCTAAAAATAATTTATATATTAAAATTTTGAAGTTTTCATGTACAACATAAAAAAAGAAAAAAAAAATACATCAAGAATCTAAGCGATCACATGGAGGCTGGAGATCCTGCGACAAGCAGCTAACCATATCCTACAAATGACGCATCTGATCTTGCACGTCTGCAAGCTCCTAATCCCGGTCTCGCATACGTTGCTCGAACTCGTTCTCGACCTCCTGCCGAACCTCCTGACGAACGTCCTGCCGAACCTCCTCCGCAATAGATCTCTGAATGTCGTCTAAACGCTCGGCAGGAATATCACCAGAAAATCGCGAGCTGGAGGCCTGATGGGGAAAATATGCAGAAGCTCTAGTGCCCACATAGACCCTGCGGTCTCGCGGCTGGGCACCAACAGCCTCCAAAAACACACGTCGACTCTCATCTGCTGAGAGTTCGACGGGCGTCTCTCTATCAGTGGAGTCGACCTGCAATGCCTGGGAGCGAAGCTCCTCGACTCGTGTCTTTGAATTATAAAATCAACAATAAATGAGTTAATAAATTTCTCAAAATAAAATTTTAGAAATTAAATAGATACTACATAAATTTAATTTCTTACCGCAACCTCCCATGATTGCGTGTCGACCCAGGAACCGTCCCTCCTGGTGTGTGTCGCCCTGAATAGACGAAACTCACCAGGATCTCTACCCTCCTGCTCAGACTATAACAATAAAAAAATTGATATTAATACAAATATTTGTAAATAACTAAATTAGTAATTAAAATATTTATGTTTTCTTACCATACGCCGTCTGTGCTCCTGAATCGAAATGGAGCCTGAAGTATGGCGGGAGAGACCCGTGCCAGGACCGCCCTTCTCGGATCGACGGTTCGTGCTGGCTGATGCGGACCTCCTGCGCCAGCCATCGGACTGCCAGGCCTACTGCCACTCGTGCCAAATACCCTCTGGCATATGCGCAGGACGCTGACCCGATGACCTCCAATGATGAAGCATGTCGGAGTATCGGCGTCCCGTCAGAGCCTCCCATGCTGCCCTAATGGCATCATGGCTGGCAGGGTCCCACGTAAACTTTTTCTGCATTAAAATAAACAGTTAGTTTTAGAATTTATTAAGATTAAGAAATTTTATATCAGTGATAAATTGTATTTAATAAGTTTACTTGAAACTCAGAAAAATAAAACTCCCTTGTAGCTGGAGATACGTGGCACCAATCATAGCCACTGGGATCTGCACGCCTCTGAAATACGGCGCTGATGTGGCTGGATACATAATGCTGCTCAATAAATCTGTTAAAAAAATGCATGTTTATAAGTAATTGACTTAAAAATATAAATATATTTTTAATTAGTATATACTTACAGCCCATGAGCATCAAGTCAAAGTACGGTGCGGCCGATGGTGGAAGAACTCTCGGAGGTATGTGCCGATCGGCTGGATGGTAATACCAATGCGGGATCACCGCCGACTGCTGGAGAGATCGAAGGTTATGCGATGTGTGGAGATCCGAACTCTCCATCTCCAAAGCTCATGTGATCTGATGCAGCAGAGCTACGTCCCTGCTCACTCCATATGTCGTCAGTAGATCTACCTCTGCCCGTCATACTGAAAATACTAAAGATTCATGCAATTAAATTAAGATTAATGATTGACTATGTAAAAATTTACCACTTATAAAATAAAGTTAAATTTAAGAAAACCTCTATGTTTAATCGGTGTCATTTGTTTCGTGAAATATTGGTTCAACATCCGATGCCGTATCGGACTGCGATTCAGTTTCATTATCATCAGAAGGAAACCGAACATTTGCATCCGTAATTTCTTGGACATCACCATTTGGATCTCTAAGTGATGTTTCAGGAGCCCTTGTGTCATCCTCAATTGCATGCATTTCCATCTCATCCTCTTGAAATGCAGGGCACTTGGCTGATTGACTTGATGAACTCTCCTCTAATAAGATTGTTGAACGTGGGACGATTTTAGAAACAGCCCACCAATCTCACTTGTCGTTGCGCAAACTTGGATATCCGCAGTAAAACACTTGCTGAGCTTGGGATGCAAGGATGAATGGGTCATATTTCTGCAATCTTCATCGATGGTTCACTTCAACCAAATTGTAGTCGTTATGAATCCTTTTGCCCACAGGAACTGTCGGATCGAACCAATCGCAACGAAACAATATGGTTCGTTTCATAGGCCAACCGGAATATTCAACTTCAACCACCTCTACTAACTTTCCGTAATAATCCTGCATATTTGCTCCAACACTTTCTCTTTTAACACACGCCCCAGTTCTGCGTGCCTCTTGAAGCTGCTAATCGTTCAATCTGAAATTTGTACCCATTAACAAAATAGCCAGTAGAGGTTGTTACGGTCTTCAATGGCCATTGCGATAGACATTTAATGAAAATATTATCGGTTGGGGACCATGGACCGTTTACCTATAAATTAATAAGCTATTCACAACCAATTCGAAAAATTAAAGCCATTACTGAAATTGATTGAGTGATACTACTCAAAAATTCATAAAACCAGTAAGCGAACTCTGTTTCTAACTTCTGTCCAATTGCAACTTGACTGATGTTGGGATTCATCTGTCGTTGCCTATCACAATACATCCTTATGGAATGATAAGGATTAAAACTGATGTTAGCAATTAAATATTGTGGTATATTGTAATTTAAATTAGAAGTTCCAATTAAGCATTAAAGTATACACTTACTCAATATAAGGATCGACTTCTCTACAATTCATTAGGATATAATAATGTGCTGCATTATACTCCATATCGCTAAGATTTCTTTACTTTTGCCCCCCAAATGAACGGCCGATACCTTTAAAAATTGATATTCTACCGTCATTAGGTTCTCCTTCGTCCACACATACGTCATCATTACGACCAAGATTTTGGCTCCTCGTGTGGACGTGACCTTCAAAGTAATGTGAGGCAAAAGCTGAAACTTCTTCGACCAAGTGTGCATTGCATATAGAACCTTCAACTCTTGCCTTATTACGCACATTATTTTTTAACTTCTTAAGGTACCTATATGTAAAGTTGAGACAAAAAATTAACCAATTTTCTCACAATGAAATAATATTTGAAATGTCAATATGTCTTAATGATGTATATATTTACCTCTCGAAAGGATACATCCAGCGATACTGCATGGGACCAGCTATGCTCGCTTCGTATGGCAAGTGAACCGGTAAATGCTCCATTGAGTCAAAAAAACTGAGAGGAAATATTCGCTCCAGCTTGCATAAAATAATTGAAATTTTCTCCTCAAGCCTTGCGATGGATGCAGAAGTAATGACTGTGGCAGACAACTCCTTGAAGAACAAGCTGAGCTCTGTCAATGCCTTCCAGACATGTTGCGGAAGCAACTCACGTAAAGCTATAGGCAATAACCGTTGCATAAAAACATGACAGTCGTGACTCTTCATGCCGAACAACTTGAGCTTATGCATGTCCACACACCTACCGATATTTGAGGCATAACCATCTGGAAATTTTAACCTCTAAGCCAGTTACATAAAACTTCTCATGAATTTCTGTCAAGAGTGTAACAGGCTTTAGGATAGGTCCCATCGGTACTCCTCCTCAAATCACCTCTTCTGCAATACTAATTAAGTTCTTCTCTTAACTTTGCAGTGTCATTTGTTTTTCCCGGGATGTTTAGCACCGTGTTAAATATGTTATCAAAAAAATTTTTCTCGATATGCATAACATCCAAGTTGTGCCGGATGAGATTTGTGCTCCAATAAGGCAAATCCCAAAATATACTCCGCTTCTTCCAGTTATGTTCTTTACATATAGGGCCATTTATTTTATTTGCATCTGGTTCCCAAGCATACCTCAACCCCAAATGCTCTATAGTATCAAATATTCATGCCGGAGGCGAATTTTGTGACTGCTTTGTTCTTCCGGAAGGCGATCAAGTTACACCTATAAGGATGATTTGGGGGCAAGAACTTCCTATGATTATCAAACCATGATTGCTTACCACTCTTCTGCAATGTAAATGCATCCGAATCATACATGCAATGAGGGCATGCCAGACGTCCAGCAGTGCTCCAACCAGACAACATTGCATATGCCGGGAAGTCACTTATTGTCCACATCAAAGCAACTCTCATGATGAAATTCTGTTTCATAGAAATGTTGTAGGCTACGACTCCTGTTTCCCACAACATTCAATTCGGCCACCAACGGTTGTAGGAAGACATCAATCTTTTCCTTTGGATTTGATGGTCCTAGAACCAAAACTGTCAAAAACATTGCAGTCTCTTTCATGCACTTCCATGGAGGAAGGTTATATACAGTCAGTATCACAGGCCAACATGAATACTGTTGCCCCGCTTGACCGAATGGTTGGAAGCCATCGGTACAAAAACCTAATCTGACATTCCTATATCTTCAGCGAAATTAGGATGATTGTCATTGAAATGCTTCCAAGCTTTTGAATCTGATGGATGCCGCATTTCATCCTCTTTAGATTCATGTTCGGCATGCCATCTCATATCAACAGCTATAGCCTCAGATCTGTATAATCTCTACAGGCGTGGAGTCAGAGGAAAGTAATACATCCTCTTGTAAGGAACACTTTTCCTCCTACTTGTACTAGCTCCCCCTTCGCCGGTTTTGTACCTCAATTGCCCACAAATCTTACACCATCTTAGCTCCGAGTCTTCACCCCAATATATCATACAATTGTTCAAGCAACAATCGATCTTATTAACCGGGAGCCAAGCCCACGCAACAACTTCTTCGTTGAGTAAAAACTGTCTGCTACAACATTATCATTTGGCAAAATTTCCTTGATTAACCCAGCTACAGAATTAAACGCCTTTTCTAATAATCGATGTTTTGCCTTAATATTCAGCAACCGAGCAGCCGTAGACAACTGTGAATGACCCTCACAACAGGATATAATTCTTGATTTGCAGCACGCAACATATCATAAAATTGCTGTGCATCTGGATTTGGTTATTCCATAAATGTATTCTGATTGAATTCATTACCCGATGCATTCATCACCATTTCTTCATATATGTTTAGATTCACAAATGGTTCATCACGGGAATTGACACTTGTTGGCTTGTAACAACTGCTGGAATTTCCTCTGGTTCACCATGACAGTACCAAACATCGTAATCAGGAACAAACCCCTTTTATACAGATGCACCTTAACAGTATCGACATCTCTATAGGCTTTATTCTGACACCTGTGATAGTTGCATGGGCACCTAATCCTAGGCCCATCCATCCATTCAGGTTGGCTATATACAAATGCGATAAATTCTTCCAATCCATTCAGAAAATCTAGATTAAGCAAGCCATCTTTATCCTTGCATACATCCACGAGCGAGCCCGCTCATTTTTACCGACTTATACAATTTCTGGTAAACCATTAAAGGAAACCACATTATAAAACTATATTAGCATTACTAATATATAACTAAATTATTTCTTTTACACAACTTAGGTTAATAATAACCATTTAAATCATTTATAACTGAACCAATTTTTTTTAGACAACTAAGGTCCCTACCCTGCAAGGCCCGGCCACGGCTACGATCCTTTGCGTGCTAGCAAGGACCGAGGCACAGGTTATGCAGGCTAATGCTAGGGCTTGAGTTCAGGTCGGGCCGCAAGGCAGTCCGTTTAATCATGAGACTTCACAAGCATTCAAGTGTCCTAAATTAATTCTACCTTCACTCCATGTCTAAAAGGTAAGGCCCTATCCCATTCAAGAATATTTTTTGTGA
>UESW01001738.1:569700-591915 GCA_900491605.1 Calamus simplicifolius | reverse complement strand
AGACATCCTTTTTATAATTTTACCTGTAAGCATGTATTTTGAAAGGCTAAATTATGGATCATCTTATAAGGTTGACAGTGGAGGTGTCTGCTATTGAAACCGTAAAAGGTCTCCTTTCTTACATTATAAAAAAAAAAAAAGATCAGCACCAGCGTATAAAATCACTAGATAAAAAGCTAATTGAAGAAACAAAATCATCTTTATTGATTTCCAAAGCCCACATTTTGACATTTCCACCAGTAAGATGCAGTCAAACAAACCAGAAAAAGCCTGCTACATCCTATGCATGCATATATGTATTCCCTCGGCTTGTTTGAACGTAAGTCTCTTGTGACAACCTTATAACATGTATTGAACCAATGCAAGGTCACCAGGTCACTTTTGCATCATTAATTAGATTATATACATCTAGAGTAATGCCATGGTAACAACAAGATCACACAAAGAATCATAGATCTCTGAGACAAATTGGATGGTGAGACATATATCATGTAACTCCAAGCTCATAGGAAACTGGACCTGACTTGCAACCTATGCCAGTGTACTCTTTGGACAAAAGAGTATCCCATGCTTCCTTAATTCTGACTTACCAATTACAAGTCTATCAAAAAGAGATTTATGGTACGAATCCTAACATTTGGCAAATGAGTTACTTCTCACAGCCTATATAATTCTGAACATGCAAAATGAGTTACTTCTCACGCCTATATATAATTCTGAACATGCAAATGAGTTACTTCTCACAGCCTATATATAAAATATAAATCAAAAACAATGGGAACTTATATCCAACCCATCTGTTAAATTTTTTGGGAACATAGTAAAAATAAGAATACTTGCTAGCTAAAATTGAGAAACACTTCATTTTCTATTTTACTAATTAGGTATGTCAATTATAAGTGCTTTTACCTCAAAGTTCCATAATGATTCATCTGATAAATATGTCTCATCCTAAATGACAAAACTATATGTTAGTATGCATGCTACTGCCGTGTAAAACAAGGTATAGTACTCATGTCTAACATGATGTTAGTGACATGTTCTTTAATTCCTAGTGCAAGTCTTCCCATCAAAATGTCATCCTTTAAATGCATGCACTCCAAATGGGTGAAGGTATTCTAAGATGCGAGTTATTTAATCATATATAGTGACATCATGCCACAACAAGAACACTGATTCACTCCAACACTTGCTTCCCAAGTTTTATGGTCTCGAATAATGGATTGATATGGATAAATAAAGCTTTGAGGCTCTAAAAACACTAAAATAGTCATAGAACATTAGCTCACATCAAGTCTATCCATTATTGGATTGATTCACTACATCCAACGTTTAATCAATAAAATTTAAACTACTGCATATACTGCATCATCTTATACATATACGTGTAGAGTCAAACAAATAAGAAAAGAAGAATTAATCCAAATACACAACCAATAGAAAAGGACAATTAATCCAAAGGATGGTACCCTAAGCTTTTCGTTCAATCAAGAAATGGAATCCGGAGTTCTTCTAAGAGTTTGTATTTTATTTCATCTGGAATATACAGTAGCTATAGCCTCTTTGCTTCTCTGAGTTGCTTAATGGGATGTCATTCCAAGAAACTGGTAAGGTGACAGAACTTGATTGAATCCATCTCTTTCATCACTTCTTATTGCTTTGACAACATTAACATCAAATAATTATTTCTGGAGTGAAGAATCACAAACAGTTTCAAGGGATATCTTTACTTGTCTTCACTTGTTTGACTAGTACTCATCTCATTTTGCAAGATTAAAAAACTTACAAGTAGAAGAAGGAAGAATTAGAACTTATAACTTTTTACAGTAAAAGCCCACCAAGAAAAGAAGATTGGGGTTAGATGACATTGTAATAACTACTTTGACTAACGGAGTAAAGAAATCTATTCTAACAGGAAGTGTTCAGCTACTTCTAGAAATGAAGATGCTTACTCTCAGTTGTTCCATTTTACTGTTGAATGTCAAAGCATGAATGTGTGATTGTTTTAAACCTTAACAAGAGTCTAATGGAATAAAGGTTTGAATGATTATTCAACAGTATTACAACAACAAACAACATAACAACAGCAACAAAACCTTAATCTCAAAATAGTTGAAGTTTGCTACATAAACCCTTTTTTTTACCTTTTGCTCCATTTAGAGCCATACTTTCTGTAAGATCTAATGATTATTCAACAACATTGCAAACCAATGTACTCAAATTAACATCCTTCACATAACAACGTCAAGGTAAAAGACAAGGTACTGAGCATATCATCTAATTTAGCTAGTAATCAACATACAGTATGCAGTCATTGATTTGGAGTATTTGATGTATGATACAGGGTTTAAAAATCTATAGGAACTGCCCATAAACATTTCATTCCTACATCAATCAATCCTTTTTCTTCACAACTAGATCTTAAAGGAGATACAAGTGACAAAGAAGATTATAGAATAAATTAACAGTGCACTGAATTTATAAAAAATAATGAAATAGCCAGAGGAGAAGAAAATGTTTGCAGTTGTGCAATTCCAATACCACAACTAAATTTGAATGATGATTGCCAAAGCAGACGATGCATCTAAACTGATGCATTCAGTAAAGAATAGAGCATCACTCATTCATCAATTGATTGGATTCATTTAGTTAGATGACCCAAAGTACAAAACAATGAGAAAGGAAATGAAGTATTTGAATCACTGAGCACTGGCTTGGATGGTACTACACATTGCCCAAGCGGCAATGATTTGATTCCTGTTGCAGATAGGCCCCAAGGGTGGGGAGAGTATTGGTAGAAAAGGTGGGGATTGGACCCTCATAGCCTCAGTATAGTTCTACAACTAGAACAAATGTTGCTTATGGGTGGCTGGTATAAATTCATAGAACAAGTGACTCATGCAATCAGATTTGACATAGAACAAGTGCAAGTACTAAGCTAATAAAAAAGAATCATGTGTTACTATCATGAATCCTGAATTTATAGTTTCTAAAACAAAGAAGTATACTAACGTGTGCTCGAGGTCAGTTAGGGAAGAGCCATTTAATAAGTAAATGATTTGATATAAAAAATATAAATTTTTAGTTTAAGGAACATACGAACTCTTGTCTGACTCGCGCATAACTCTTGGATCCCGATGTATGGGGAACAGACAGAGAGATGCTCGTGCAGCTTTACCAATATTAGAATATCTGCAAAATTAAATAAATATACTTATTATATATTGAAAAAATAAATATTTTAAAGTATCTTAATGACTAAATAACAACATACCTATCCCCTCTTAGAGAACCAGTAATGAACCAACTCCATCCACTGATGAGGAGGTACATCAGGAGGACAAGTACCAACTACTTGCTCCTCGGTCATACCCGGCAACTTGTACTTCATCTTCAAATATGCCTTATATTCTTTCCATTTTTGATTTAGAGACTTCAATACAAAATCATGAGTGGATGGAGGTAGTACAAACTTAGACTGAAAAACAATTTAATTGTTAAGTCTAATAATTGACTTAATTAAAATAAAATAAGCTGTTGTAAATTAAAAAAATATAAACAAAGCATAATATAACAAGTATACAAAATAAGAAAAGTTTAGATTCAAATTTTTACCTGCACAACTCGTAGAATCTCAACTTTATACGTTGGAAGCATGTCATTCCATTTTGCATAACTTAATGGACAAAGCTATGCCTTCGTACATCTAACCCTAAAAAGGAACTCAATAAGCTAGCAGCTTTTTTAATTGGTTGCCCCAGCTGATTGCACTCAACCACTATCTGCTCACCCTCACGCATCTGCCATACATCCCGAACCAACATGGATCCGCGTCTGCGTGTAACCCTCCCAGATTCGTCTGCATAAAAATAGATATGCATGTGTAAACTATAGTAAAAAGTGTAAAGATATTTTATCAAACTAAATAAAAAAATAAATTACCCTGAATGTGTAGCTCACATCTCCTACACCGACAATAGGATCATGATGCTCAGAAGATGGACTCCTACACCAACAATAGGATCATGATGCCCAGAAGATGATGGACTTGCTGTAGAATGTTGTGCCGAAGGATTGAACGCAACGTCCGGTACTGAAGAACCAGCATGAACCTGCTGTGATGAAGTAGAAGTATGACCCTCTGTCCGTGAGCGCAGCATAATGTCACCTATCATTTACATCAGTAAGAGTTAGTGAAAATAAATATTATATATATATTAAACAAAGGGGTAAGAGTGAGTGAGTTTTTTTTTCCCTCACATGCAAGACATTTTCAAACTAAATTTAGCAGAAGAAAGCATACAGACTTTTCAATTTGTCATCTGTTTGCATAGAACCGATAACACATGAAAAACAACCACCCAATAATCCATAATACCGGTACCAAATGCATATTTAAGAATGGCATGTGGGACAGAGTATGAATATGCGAAGACAAAACAAAACAAAAAAAAACTAAGTATAGACCTTTCAAAACTTTCCAACTGAGACAAGCAAGAAAAGAAGAGAATAGAAAATTAATCCATGGAAATTTAAATAAGAACTTATATAAGACAAATATGGAATGTTATTAAATTTAATTGATGATACCACATCTCAAATGCCCCACATGTTCTAAATGAATCTATCAAAGTTTGACTGTGAAAGAAAAAAGAAGGTTCCCATCTGTGATTTAACATCACAAGCACTTGGATCCTGTTAAATAGGTAAATGATCACTCCTATGAGTTTAGGTATGTTCAAGCATTTCTATATTAAAAAATGAGGAAAAGATAGAAATCAAAGAAGAGGTCTCTTGAGACTTTCTCATGCCACTTGAAATCTACTAAAGTGACCGTTTCAAGTACCAACAATTCATATAGGGGCCTTTCCACATTATGGGTGGAGGCCTTTTGGGAAAGATATACTTTTGCAGGTGCACAGTAAATTTAATTTAGAGCAGTTCATTGTCTCAATGTTCTTATAGCTTAGATATTTGGAAAGAAAAAATTCAACTTTTTAAGGATTCTAGTTTCAAAATGATGAATTTGGTTGGTCTTAGTTTTGCAGAATTGACAAATATTTCTCCCACCTGATTATTGTTCCTCTACTTGGTGTGACCTTCCATTCCATCCTACCTCCTGTCTTTCTTGTCATTTTGGGTTTCTGATTTCCTTGTAGATGAGGCAATAGACCTTGTCTCCCTCTTTGTATTGCACAATCTTTCTGCTGTCACTTGTTAAAATGGTTGGAAAATATTTAATTCTGGTGGCTGTTTCACTTTTATGGTTTTCATAAACATTTGTAACAAATTCATTAGCTTTGCAGAATTATAAATTCCCATTTACTATTGGATATTCCCATTAATAATGATATTTTCTTGACTGAATTTTATATAAACCAATCTCTTGTATTGATCATTTTATTGACTTAGAAGTGCTAGATGATTTTCTTACCTCTAATGATACTTGAAATCTTTAGTATGTGGTATATGATCTAGGTCTCAAGGTTTTTTCTGTTAGGTCATATGAATGTCACAAACTTTTGTCTCAGGATGCTTTTAAACTAGAACATCATTAGGGTGATATAACTGTATGATGAATCAAGATATGTTTGGAAACTTTAGGATCAGTTGATGGTAATGTGTTCACAAATGAAATCTTAATTATTCTGATATAGCTTTATGTCATTAACTTGTTTTGTTTTTTAAAAAATAAAAGCGATTACTTACCACTGACCAAAATTAAAATGGCTACAGTTATGACAAATCAGTTGGGGAGTCAAATAGGCTGGCTTTGATACCCCATGATATCTGAATTTTTTCTCTCTTCTACCTTACAATTGGTGTTATGTGTTAGTTAGTTACTGCCTTTGTAATGTTGGAGCTGCTGCTAATAGATTTACCCACCTAACCTATGTGATCTCTGGGTCTGTTAGACAAGCCCAAACCAAGCCATTCTGGTTTAAAAGGTGAATCTGACATGTGCTGATCATGTTGGCTTAACAGACCAAAGTATGGGTCAGCATTTTAGATTGATAGCTAGCTTTTGGTTGGATCCATGTATTGGATATTTACTTATTTTCCTCAGAAATCTCAGTTTTTGTTTTTATGTTTTTGGCTTGAATATCCAAGTAAAAAGCATGCTTGACAAACTGGACTTATTGACATAGCGTCAAACTGGTTTAAGTTTTCTTGAGATGTTTGCCAACCAGGGAAACTTGCTTTCATAACTGCTTAGACATTAATTTATCTTATTATTAAAAGTATTCCTAAGGACATCATTTGAGATTGATAGATGCTGACAGAACACCAAACAAGCAAGGACAAAACAGAAGTAAACAGAAATGAAGAGCAGACTTTTCAAGGCTTGCTACTCAAGCTGCCACCTTACAAGAAACTAAGAGCTCATGCCCAAAACCAGGAAAACAAACTCATTAGAAACAAAACAAGGCTTGTGGGAAACAAAACAAGAATTTTATGGACAGAGAAAATATGTACCTGTATTAAATGTTGAAATGGGATACTTGCCAATTTCAACATTTAATTCTCAAACAAAATGAGAAAATACATACATGTATCCCAGATTGCAAGCTTCAATCGTTTCCCCCCAATGTCAACAATCTTTACCTTAAAATCAACACCTAATGGAAGAAATGGAATGTTAGTAGAAAAAAATCAATAGTAATAGGATTGTGAGAAAGTTGCATCAAAGACATCTCATTGGAAATATGAATCTCATGAAGATGAATGTTCATAAATGCTTACTAACGGAATAATCTAAGTCCATTCACCAAACAAAGTTTAATTCTGGAATGAAACTTACCAATCATGCTTATACCATCCTTCAAAAGAAAAAAAGAAGTGTTGAAATGATAGGTACAACATCCTCAATAAGTTGACTGATACTACAAGAGTTAGAAAGGAGGAAAAATATATATAGTTTACATGGAAACCCTTACCAACCAATGAAGAGAACAGAATCGAACCGAACCCTCAAACCACAATATTAAAAGTAAATCCAGACAGGTAGAAAGAAGGCTGAAACAAAAGAGTTTTTATAAGCCGGAAGAAATCTGGATATTGAGAGTACGGCCGAGGTGCATCACAAAATTTCTAAGAAAGTCCATTATAGTACAAAATTTAATACCAACAATAAGAATCAAGCATTATCATTTCCTTCAAATTCTGTCCTAACCAAGGATAACCGTCCGTCGCATGTATGTCATCAATAGAAGCATGAAATTTCCTTCATTAAATTTGGTATAGATAAAAGTAGTTTGAATGGAGAGATCTCATGTCCGTGTCGGTGATGTGTTAACAGTTCTTATCTAGATCCCCAAACCATTGAAGAACATTTGATATGGAATGGTTTTGCTAGAGGTTATACTCGGTGGGTTTTTCATGGAGAATGTATGTTGCCAATATTAAGTAATCAACCCTCCTTTTCTGATATTGGATCTGGTAATATGAAAGATAACCTTGCAGGAGATGATATGACAGGTTTGATCACAGATGCTTTTCGACATGGTGTTCAAAACTTTAGAGGTTCATCTAATACATGAAACGGGTGGAATATGTGATGGTTCTACATTTATGGAAAAAACATTTGTTAAGGAGCAGATGCAATCATCAACTAATGAGTCAGCTTGGTATCATAATTTGATTAAAGACACAGATGAACAATTATATCTGGGTTGTTTAAAATTTTCTAAGATCTCTTTTCTTATGCATTTATTTCATATAAAATATATGAATGGATGGTCCGGAAAGAGTTTTACCATGCTCCTCAAATTACTAAAGGATGCATTTCCAGAAGGCTCTGGTTTACCATCCTCTTATTATGAAGCAAATAAAGTTGTTAACAAATTGGATCTTGGATATCAAAAGATCCATAGTTATCCGAAAGACTGTATGTTATATCATGATGAAAATGCTGATCGAGAGTCATGTAACATTTGTGGATCTTCACGATGGACAACTCATGAAGAGGATGAGGATGACGCAACGAACAAAACAAAAAAACCGGCGAAGGTATTGCGTTACTTTCCTCTTATTCTTCAATTGAAAAGGCTATATTTATCATCGAAAATAGCTTCATTAATGAGATGGCATGATGAAGGGTGTACGAAGGATGGAATGTTGAGACATCCAGCAGATAGTCTAGCTTGGAAAGCATTTGATACTAGGCATTCTGATTTTGCTTCTGATATTCGTAATGTTCGGTTGGGTTTAGCTTCAGATGGCTTCAATCCTTTTCAGACTCTAAATTCTACATATAGCACTTGGTCAGTTGTTCTAATACCATACAATTTGCCACCATGGTTGTGCATGAAACAATCCTCACTTATCTTGTCAATGGTTATTCCAGGTGATAAGGGTCCAAAAAATGATATTGATATTTTTCTACAACCTTTAATAGAGGAATTGAAACAGTTATGGGAAGGTGTCGATGCAACTGATGCTTCAAATGGTGAAACATTTAAACTACGGGCAGCTTTGTTGTGGACTATAATGATTTTCTAACATATGCCAATTTATCTGGCTGGAGTATAAAGGGAAGGGTTGCATGTCCTTGTTGTGCAGATTCGACACATTCAATTTGGTTAAAACATAGAGAAAAATTTTGTTTATGGGTCATCGTCGATGGTTTAGAATCAAATCATCCGTTTCATTTTCAGAAAGATTTATTTGATGGTACCATAGAATTGGGATGTGCACCAATTCCCCTTCTGGAACTAATGTTCGTATACAAATGGATTCCATCAATTACATATATGGTAAATTCTCAAAGTCTTCTACAAAAGAGGAAGGAATGATCAAGAAGGATTGTCAGAAGAAGTGACTATTAGTAATATGGATGCACAGGTATTTGAAGATTCAGATAAATTTTCGAAAAAGAAAATGAGGAAGATGTACAGATAACATGTCAAATCAGCCTAGCAAGCATTTATGGAAGAAAAGAGTATCTTCTTTGACTTACCTTATTGGGAACATAATCTTATTCGGCATAATCTTGATGTCATACACATAGACAAGAATGTTTGTGATAATCTACTTGGAACATTGTTGAATCTTGATGGAAAGACCAAAGATAACATGAAGGCACGATTGGATTTAAAAGAATTGGATATCCGACCGGAGCTTCATCCCATTATGCTTGCTAATTATAGAACTTATTGCCTCCTGCATCTTATACAATCTCCTTAAGAAAAAAATTATTTTCTTGTAGTATTAAAAAATATTAAAGTACCTGATGGATATGCATCAAACATTTCAAGGTGTGTGCATCTTAAAGATATGAAAATTTCTAATCTCAAAAGTCATGATGGTCACATATTGATGCAAGATATCTTGCCAATAGCTTCAAGATCATCAGTGCCTAAACAAGTTATTACGGTTATAATTCGGCTATCATCATTCTTTAAGGCATTATGTTCAAAAGTATTGATCCTGGAGAGCTTGATCAGTTGGAGTCTGATGTTACTATTACACTTTGTCAGATGGAAAAGATTTTCCTCCTAGATTTTTTACTATTATGATACATTTACTCATTCACTTAGCTTCGGAAGTTAAGCTTGGTGGACCGGTACATTATAGATGGATGTATCCTATTGAGAGGTACGACATAGGGGTTGATGTATCCTACGGATTGATACACTATAATTTTTAATAAAAATAGCATCATAATTATCCTATATTTAAAAATTAATTTATGTTGTAGGTATCTTGGGCGATTGAAAGATTATGTACGAAACAGAGCCTATCTAGAGGGTTCGATTGCAGAAGGATATATTGCTGAAGAGTGTTTGACATTTTGTTCAAGATATCTTCAAGATGTAGAGACAACATTTAATATACCTCAACGGTATAGTGATTTCGTACATAACGCAGAATTGTATAAGTTTTCAACTACAGGTAGAGTCTTGGAAAAAACTGAAACTATTGTATTGGATCATAAATCAATGGCACAAGCACATCATTATGTGTTACTCCATAGTGAAATAATATCTGACTATCGTAGGTCAGTATGATTTATTGCATTTCACGTTTAAATATCATATCTTATTTTTTTTCTAAATGAATAAAGTAAATTTTATGCAGCAAATTTTTAATGTCTCAACGACAAGATAATCATGGCACTCGACCTAATCCAAGGATTGAACAGTGATGGTTAGTCGAGTTATTTCCTGAATGGCTTTCAAAACAGGTTTGACATATACTTAGAGAATATATGGATAGATTTAGCATCAAATAATCTATTAACATTCCTTTTTTTTCTAGGTATCAATGATGATGGAGAGAAATTTTTCAACTGAATTAATAGCCCTGGCTCGAGGACCTAACAAAGTTTTAAATAGATATAATGGTTTCATAATCAATGGTTTTAAATTCCATACTAAAGATAGTAAGAAATTTAGAAGAAAACAGAATAGCGGTGTTATGGTGGAAGCAGATGGAAAAACTTATTACGGTGCACTAAAGATATTTATGAGTTAGATTACTATAGAATCTTTAAAGTCATATTATTTAGATGTGATTGGGTAGATATAAACTCATCAAGGGGTTTGAAAAAGGATGCAAATGGATTTACACTTGTAAATTTTACAAGGTTGATACATACTGGTGCCTTATTGAAGGATGATCCATTCATTTTTCTTCTTAAGCTCATCAAGTATTTTTTTGTACAATATGCAAAAGATAAAGATTGGGCTACTGTTATTAAAACAAAATTGAGGGACTTATATGATATGGAAAAGTAGTTGGAAGATGATGAATATGATGACACTTATACGCATTCAATGCCATTCAATTTTGTACTGGTTGATGACATACATGCCACAATATCCTTGGTTAGGACAAAATTTGAAGGAAATGATAATGCTTGATTCTTATTGTTGGTATTAAATTTTGTACTATAGTGGATTTTCTTAGAAATTTTGTGATGCACCTCGGCCGTAGTTTCTGCTCTCAATATCCAGATTTCTTCTGGCTTATAAAAACTCTTTTGTTTCAGCCTTTTTTCTACCTGTCTGGATTTACTTTGAATATTGTGGTTTGAGGGTTCTGTTCTGTTCTCTTCATTGGTTGGCAAGGGTTTCCATGTAAACTATATATATTTTCCTTTTTCTAACTCTTGTAGTATCTATTTTTTTGAGAAGAAAGATTTGGCTGTACAAGGACTGCCCAATTTACATATGTTCCTCACCTTTGATCACTAGTGCAATATATGAGACTCAATTGTGTTGAACTGGATAATCTAGTGAGTATTTGAGAGCCCTTGTTCATTGTTACTGTATGCGGATGAATATGTTGAAAGACAAGTGATTGATAAATCTGTGTGCATTTGAAAGAAAATATATTCACTACATTCACTAGTGGGAAACAAGTTAGGCTAACAAGTAACCATTTCTAGTAATTATTCAGTTAATTTAATATTTATTTTCACTAACTCTTACTCTGATGTAAATGATAGGTGACATTATGCTGCGCTCACGGACAAGGCTCACACTTCTGCTTCATCACAGCAGGTTCATGCTGGTTCTTTAGTACCGGACGTTGCGTTCAATCCTTCGGTACAACCGTCTACAGCAGGTCCATCATCCTATGGGCATCATGATCCTATTGTCAGTGTAGGAGATGATGAGCTACACATTCAGGGTAATTTATTTTTTATTTAGTTTGATAAAATATCTTTACACTTTTTACTATAGTTTACACATGCATATCTATTTTTATGCAGACGAATCTGGGAGGGTTACACGCAGACGCGGACCCATGATGGTTTGGGATGTATGGTAGATGTGCGAGGGTGAGCAGATAGTGGTTGAGTGCAATCAGCTAGGGCAACCAATTAAAAAGCTTCTAGCTTATTGAGTTCCTTTTTAGGGTTAGTTGCATGGAGGCATCAGCTTTGTCCACTAAATTATGCAAAATGGAATGACATGCTTCCAACGTATAAAGTTGAGATTCTACGAGTTGTGCAGGTAAAAATTTGAATCTAAATATTTCTTATTTGTATACTTGTTATATTATGCTTTGTTTTATATTTTTTAATTTACAAACAGCTAATTTTATTTTAATTAAGTCAATTATTAGACTTAACAATTAAATTGTTTTGCAGTCCAAGTTTGTACTACCTCCATCCACTCATGATTTTGTATGAAGTCTCTCAACCGAAAATGAAAAGAATATAAGGAATATTTGTATATGAAGTACAAGTTGCCGGGTATGACCGAGGAGCAAGTAGTTGGTACTTGTCCTCCTAATGTACTCCCTCATCAGTGGATGGAGTTGGTTCATTACTAGTTCTCTGAGAGGGGACAGGTATGTTGTTATTTAATCATTTAAGATACTTTAAAATATTTATTTTTTCAAAATATAATAAGTATATTTATTTAATTTTATAGATATATTCTAATATTGGTAAAGCTGCACGAGCATCTCTGTCTGTTCCCCATATAGGGATCCAAGAGTTATGCGCGAGTCAGACAAGAGTTCGTATGTTCCTTAAACTAAAAATTTATATTTTTTATATCAAATCATTTACTTATTAAATGGCTCTTCCCTAATTGACCTCGAGCACACGTTAATATTTCTTTGTTTCAGTAACTACAAACTTCAGGATTCATGATAGTTAACACATGATTCTTTTTATTAGCTTAGTACTTGCACTTGTTCTATGTCAAATCTGATTGTATGAGTCATTTAATTATGCTTGATTTGTCCTCTTCTTTTCTTATTTCTTTGACTCTACACGTAATCTGTATAATATAATTGCTAACTAGTCTTATGGTTCAGGATGAACAATAAGATCTCTAGTGAAATATGAAAGAATGCATGATGGATTGCAATGTAGTTTTACTGTGACAGATGCATTTTTGTGAAGATACTAATTTCCTGGTTGCACATGGATCAATGGCACATTGATTTGTAGCAATGATATTTATAATCATACTATTGCATTTTCATATTAGTGAAATTGGTTTAAAACTGATGTTTTTCTTAAGGATCAACTGCTAGAAGATTATAATAATGCATTAGATCCTTTTGAAAAATGCTAACCAGATAAACAATTTGAATAAGCTAAGGAACCTGATTTAAAATACTCATATTACATCAAAATGAGCCCACCTAAGATCCTTCAAAAAACAAGCATGACCAAAATACTTCAAGAGAACCTAAGAAGAACTAAGGAGGTATGGGAAAGGAGGATACTATTGTGTTAGGAGCATTATCTCCCGGCGATGAAGTTTTTCTTATTATCATAGGATAATATTGCATTTTTCTTATTACTTTGTTTTTTCTCTAACGACGAAGTTTGCTTTTGATACTTTCAATGCATTCTTTCGTATCCCTTTTGTGAGTGCCTCTATAGTCTTCTGTACTCTTTACGTTGGTTTTCTTTAGACCACTCCAAACAAAGACTTTACTCGAGAAAAGGAGAGTAAAAGTGGCGGACGAATCTTGTAGCTTAATATATTGCAAGTAGGAAAGTTGGTGCCTCGTGGCTTGGTTTCAATTCGCTTTCTAGTGGTTGGCTCCTGAGAGAATCTAGCTGAGCTGGGTGGGTGCTAAACTTTTTCTAGTGCTGGTTCTCCTTCTAGAGGGATAATTCACTTCTTTGTCAAGAAGTAACGCATTGTCTAGCTCATTGATCAATTGATCACACTACAAGGGGAAAAAATATTGCGACGCCTAAATGCGTTGCTAAAGTCGCTATTGCGATGCAATAGCGACACAATGACGGCATCGCTCAGAAGATCATCGCAACCTTAATTTGTTACAATTGTGTCACATCACAGCGACTCTCTGCGATGCATCCAAATGCGTCGCTAAATTTAAAACTAATTTTTAATATTTAAAATTATTATTAAATATTGCGATGCATTCAATTGCGTCGCAATATTGCGACGCATTCAATTGTGTCGCAATATTGCGATGCATTTAGTTGCGTCGCAGTATTTAATAATAATATTTTAGATATAATAGCGACGCAATTTGAGTCGCTAATGCATCACTAATAAATTTTTTTTTTAAATGTTGCGATGCCAGGTCATTGCATCGCAATATTTAATAATAATATTTTAGATATATTAGCGACACAATTTTAGTCGCTAATGCGTCGCTAATTAAATTTTTTAAAAATATTGCGATGCCAGGTCATTGCATCGTAATATTTAATAATAATATTTTGAAAATATTAGCGATGCATTTTTAGTTGCTAATGCACCGCTACTTAATTTTTTTTAAAAAAAATAAAATATTAAAAATTAAAATAGTTAATACAATTTCGTTACATTTAAATATTGATCAAAATATTCTTCACTCATATTGATCCAAACAATAATCATTCAATTTCCAAAAATAATTAATATATTAAAATTTTGAAGTTTTTATGTACAATATATAAAAAGAAAAAAAAAATACATCAAGAATCTGAGCGATCACGTGGAGGCTGGAGACCCTGCGACAAGCGGCTAATCATATCCTACAAATAATGCATTTGATCTCACACATCTGCAAGCTCCTAATCCCGGCCTCGCATATGCTGCTCGAACTCGTGCTCGACCTCCTGCCGAACCTCCTGACGAATGTCCTGCCGAACCTCCTCTGCACTAGATCTCCGAATGTCGTCTAAATGCTCGACAGGAATATCACCAGAATATCGCGAGCTGGAGGCCTGATGGGGAAAATATGAAGAAGCTCTAGTGCCCAGACCATAGACCCTGCGGTCTCGCGGCTAGGCACCAACAGCTTCCAAAAACACACGCCGACTCTCCTCTGCTGAGAGTTCGACGGGCATCTTCCCATTAGTGGAGTCGACCTGCGATGCCTAGGAGCGAAGCTCCTCGACTCGTATCTTTGAATTATAAAATTAACAATAAATAAATTAATAAATTTCTTGAAATAAAATTTTAGAAATTAAACAGATACTACGTAAAGCTAATTTCTTATCGCAACCTCCCGTGATCTTGTGTCGACCCAGGAACCATCCCTTCTGGTGTGTGTCGCCCTGAATAGACGAAACTCACCAGGATCTCTGCCCTCCTGCTCAAACTATAACAATAAAAAAATTGATATTAATACAAATATTTAGAAATAACTAAATTAGTAATTAAATTATTTATGTTTTCTTACCATACGGTGTCTGTGCTCCTGAATCGAAATGGAGCCCAAAGTATGGCGGGAGAGACCCGTGCCAGGACCTCCCTTCTTGGATCGGCGATTCGTGCTGGCTAATGCAGACCTCTTGCGCCAGCCATCGGACTGCCAGGCCTACTGCCACTCGTGCCAAATACCCTCTGGCACATGCGTAGGACGCTGACCTGATGACCTCCAACGATGAAGCATGTTGGAGTATCAGCGTCCCGTAAGAGCCTCCCATGCTGCCCTAATGGCATCATGGCTGGCAGGGTCCCACGTAAACTTTTTCTGTATTAAAATTAATAGTTAGTTTTAGAATTTATTTAGATTAAGAAATTTTATATTAGTGATAAATTGTAATTAATAAGTTTACCTGAAACTCAGAAAAATAAAACTCCCTCGTGGCTGGAGATACGTGGCGCCAATCGTAGCCACTGGGATCTGCATGCCTCTGAAATACGGCACTGATGTGGCTGGATACATGATGCTGCTCAATAAATCTATTAAAAAAATACATTTTTATAAGTAATTGACTTAAAAACATAAACATATATTTTTAATTAGTATATACTTACAGCCCATGAGCATCAAGTCGAAGTACGGTGCGGCCGATGGTGGAAGAACTCTCGGAGGTATGTGCCGATCGACTGGATGGTAATACCAATGCAGGATCACCACCGACTGCTGGAGAGATCGAAGGCTATGCGATGTGTGGAGATCTGAACTCTTCATCTCCAAAGCTCATGTGATCTGATGCAGCAGGGCTATGTCCCTGCTCGCTCCGTATGTCATCGGTAGATCTACCTCTGCCCGTCATACTAAAAATACTAAAGATTCATGCAATTAAATTACGATTAATGATTGACTATGTAAAAATTTAACACTTATAAAATAAAGTTGAATTTAAAAAAACCTCTATGTTTAATCGGTGTCATTTGTTTAATGAAATGTTGGTTCAACATCTGATGCCGTATCGGACTGCGATTCAGTTTCATTATCATCGGAAGGAAACCGAACATTTGCATCCGTAATTTCTTGGACATCACAATTTGGATCTCTAAGTGATGTTTCAGGAGCCCTTGTGTTGTCCTCAATTGCATGCATTTCCATCTCATCCTCTTGAAATGCAGGGCACTCGGCTGATTAACTTGATGAACTCTCCTCTAATAAGATTGTTGAACGTGGGACGATTTTAGAAACAGCCCACCAATCTCACTTGTCATTGCGCAAACTTGGATATCCGCAGTAAAACACTTGCTGAGCTTGGGATGCAAGGATGAATAGGTCATATTTCTGCAATCTTCGTCGATGGTTCACTTCAACCAAATTGTAGTCGTTATGAACCCTTTTGCCCACAGGAACTGTCAGATCGAACCAATCGCAATGAAATAATATGGTTCGTTTCATAGGCCAACCGGGATATTCAACTTCAACCACCTCTAATAACTTTCCGTAATAATCCTGCATATTTGCTCCAACACTTTCTCCTTTAACACACACGCCCCAGTTCCGCATGCCTCTTGAAGCTGCTAATCGTTCAATCTGAAATTTGTACCCATTAACAAAATAGCCAGTAGAGGTTGTTACGGTCTTCAATGGCCATTGCGATAGACATTTAATGAAAATATTGTCGGTTGGGGACCATTGACTGTTTACCTATAAATTAATAAGCTATTCACAACCAATTTGAAAAATAAAAGCCATTATTGAAATTGATTGAGTGATACTACTCACAAATTCATAAAACCAGTAAGCGAACTCTGTTTCTAAATTCTGTCCAATTGCAACTTGACTGATGTCGAGATTCATCTGTCGTTGTCTATCACAATACATCCTTATGGGATGATAAGGATTAAAACTGATGTTAGCAATTAAATATTATGGTATATTGTAATTTAAATTAGAAGTTCCAATTAAGCATTGAAGTATACACTTACTCAATATATGGATCGACTTCTCTACAGTTCATTAGGATATAATAATATGCTGCATTATACTCCATATCGCTAAGATTTCTTGACTTCTGCCCCCCAAATGAACGGTCGATACCTTTAAAAATTGATATTCTACCATCATTAGGTTCTCCTTCGTCCACATATACATCATCGTTATGACCAAGATTTTGGCTCCTTGTGTGGACGTGACCCTCAAAGTAATGCAAGGCAAAAGCTGAAACTTCTTCGACCAAGTGTGCATTTCATATAGAACCTTCAACCCTTGCCTTATTACGCACATTATTTTTTAACTTCTTAAGGTACCTATATGTAAAGTTGAGACAAAAAATTAACCAATTTTCTTGCAATGAAATAATATTTGAAATGTCAATATGTCTTAATGATGTATATATTTACCTCTCGAAAGGATACATCCAGCGATACTGCACGGGACCAGCAATGCTCGCTTCGTATGGCAAGTGAACCGGTAAATGCTCCATTGAGTCAAAAAAACTGGAAGGAAATATTCGCTCCAGCTTGCATAAAATAATTGAAATTTCCTCCTCAAGCCTTGCCATGGATGCAGAAGTAATGACTGTGGCAGACAACTCCTTGAAGAATAAGCTGAGCTTTGTCAATGCCTTCCAGACATGTTGCGGAAGCAACTCACAAAAAGCTATAGGCAATAACCGTTGCATGAAAACAAGGCAGTTGTGACTCTTCATGCCGAACAACTTGAGCTTATGCATGTCCACACACCTACTGATATTTGAGGTATAACTATCTAAAAATTTTAACCCTCTAAGCCAGTTACATAAAACTTCTCGTGAATTTCTGTCAAGAGTATAACAGGCTTTAGGATAGGTCCCGTCGGTACTCCTCCTCAAATCACCTCTTCTGCAATACCGATTAAGTTCTTCTCTTGACTTTGCAGTATCTTTTGTTTTTCTCGGGATGTTTAGCACCGTGTTAAATATGTTATCAAAAAAAATTTTCTCGATATGCATAACATCCAAGTTGTGCCAGATGAGATTTGTGCTCTAATAAGGCAAATCCCAAAATATACTCCGCTTCTTCCAGTTATGTTCTTTACATATACATCCATTTATTATATCTGCATCTGGTTCGCAAGCATACCTCAACCCCAAATGCTCTATAGTATCAAATATATCCGTGCCGGACCTAATCGGTTCGGCAAATTTTGTGACTACTTTGTTCTTCCGGAAGGCGATCAAGTTACGCTTGTAAGGATGATTTGGGGCAAGAACTTCCTATGATTATCAAACCATGACTGCTTACCAATCTTCTGTAATGTAAATGCATCCGAATCATACATGCAATGAGGGCATGCCAGACGTCCAGCAGTGCTCCAACCAGACAACATTGCATATGCCGGGAAGTCACTTATTGTCCACATCAAAGCAACTCTCATGATGAAATTCTATTTCATAGAAATGTCGTAGGCTACGACTCCTGTTTCCCATAACATTTTCAATTCGGCCACCAACGGTTGTAGGAAGACATCAATCTTTTCCTTTGGATTTGATGGTCCTGGAACCAAAACTGTCAAAAACATTACAGTATCTTTCATGCACTTCCATGGAGGAAGGTTATATACAGTCAGTATCACAGGCCAACATGAATACTGTTGCCCCGCTTGACTAAATGGTTGGAAGCCATCGGTACAAAGACCTAATCTCACATTCCTTATATCTTCAGCAAAATCAGGATGATTTTCATTAAAATGCTTCCAAGCTTTTGAATCTGATTGTTGGCCCAGATGGCAACCCAAGAGGGGGGGGGGTGAATTGGGTTCTTAAAAATTTAAGACTTTTTAACTTTAATTGATTAGTTAGCAAGATGAGCAGGTGAGAGGCTAACTAAAATCAATACACAAGCAAATAAAGAGAGATAGAGAAGAGAAAATATAGCACGGCAAACTCAAGATAATTTTATAGTGGTTCGGTGCAATCAACACCTACATCCACTCCCAAGATTCACTTGGGTCCACACTATAATCTCTCTAGATTACAGCCGAGTTGTTTTCCAAGCTCACAACTCAAACTTGTTGTTTTACCGGGTGCACAACGAACCCAGCTAGTTTTAACTCGGGCTTACCAGCACAAAACCCTACACGTTGTTTTTCACGGGCTCACAACTAACCCAACACAAGCACTCCGGCTTGTAACGAGGTATACCAACCTCCACTGATTGAATCAGCAAACAATAAGAATAATAGTGTTTGAACAATGAAGTGCTCCCCTTGAGCAAATATACAAATGAAGTACAAATATAAAAGGTTAGAAAAGCCTGATAGTATTGCAGATGGTAGAGGCTTGGGCTTTCTTCCTTCTTCTCTTTAACTCCTCTTGAAACGTTGAATCACGCCTCAGCAAGATTCTTGACCGTTGAAGTCTTTTGGAGTTGAGATGAAGCTTTTTCCTCTTTTGAAAATCCTCCGATTTGACCTTTGAAATGCTTGTGGATTTTCTTTTGACTCTTGTGGATTGATGAGAAGGAGCAGTCGAAACTTCTTCTTGGATTTCACTCCTTTTGAATCTCTCTCCTTTGAGCTAGATGATTTTTTCAATATGCTCTGTTTTTCCCTCTTTTCAAAAGATATTCTTTTCTCTCTTTGATTTTCAAAATCTATCTCTCTGAGTTGAAAAGAGCTTCTCTATTTATAGAATCTGCAAAAATACATCCGTTAGAGACAAGGAAAAATAGCCGTTATTCAAAAATCTTATCGTTGGGGCTGATGTGTCATCGTTAAAAATCGCGCCCAGATTTCGCGGAGTTGACTCGAGCTTTGTGGGAGTCGGCTCAAAGTCGATTACTAAAAATAGAAACATTTTAAGCATTGAAGGGTCGACTCGCAAAAACTAATGTGTCGGCTGCTGAAAGTCGGGAGTTGACTCGAGGAAAATGGGGAGTCGACTTGAGAAGTGCTCAAAAAACATGGGTTCTGTTGTTTGAGCGGAGTCGGGTCGCACAGACAGGAGTCGGCTCGCAAGGAGTCAGGGGTCGACTCTTGAAAAACCAAGGGTCGACTCGAGAAAATCAGACATTTTGGGGAGTCGACTCGGAAACCCTTGAGTCGGCTCGGGAGCGATACAAAAATCAGAAAAATGTTCTGATAGACTTTAAAACTTGTCCCAATTAAATTTAAATATAAATTTGACTTGAATACATTAAATATGATGTTTATCATGGATTCAAGACATGTTTCAAGAATTCATCGATTGAATTATAATGTATAAAAATTCCTTTTTGAAATCTTTTAAGCATAGAGCATGAAACTCCTTTTTCTAATAGATTCAAAACTCATTTGATATAACCATTGATAGTTCATTCCTTTCAATTTGAATAAGCTCAAGGTTTTTGATAAATAAACACATTGTATTCTTTAAGGTACTCATGGCTTTTGGAAATCATCAAAATCAATAAAGTTGGGGCAATTATGTTTCAATAATTTCTCAACAATCTCCCCCTTTTTGATGATGACAAAAACATTGAGTATATGCATTATAAAATTAAAAAAAATTTGTGATTCCAAAATCAACTATTGTGTTCATGGAAAGGCTCTCCCTCAATGAGGTAGCTCCCCCTATGAACCTTAATTTTATAAATCATTCAAAATTTTTCAAAATCAGAAACTTAAGCATTTTCTTTATGAAATTCAATTTATCTCTTCCCCTTATGCTCTTCCTCTTTCAAAATTATACTTTGATTGAATTGAAGGCAAGGCATATACGATTGAATAAAAACTCTCCCCCTTTTTGTAATCAACAAAAAGGTTAGGAAGTTTAATATCAATAACATTTTTTATCTTTTTCTATTTAACTTATCAATTGAAGATAATCATTCAAAGTATTCAAGAATACTTACAATTGAAATAGACATAAGTAATGCATCAACTTTCTCATTACTTCAAAATGAAAGTACATGAAAATAAACTTGCTCATTGCATTGAAAGTAAACTTGATTACATCAAAAAGAGATTACATCAAAAACTTAAAAATTTTTCTAGTAATTCTATTCAAGTGATCAACAATCTGCTTCATCCCTTCACATTGAAGTCTAACATAGTCTTTGAGCTTATTGTCAACAAAAGTACAAGCAGATGTAATTTTTTCTTGAAGCTCGGCGTTGCATTGGGAGTATGTCTCTGAGTCACCGCAGATATCCTTAAGTTCTCCAAAGATATTCTTTAAGTCTTCACTTAAGGACCCGGTAATGAACTGAGAGTAGACTCAATCGATGCAACCCGATCACAGAGTGAATATAAGGCTTCTTTTAAGTTCATAAACTTTTCATTAAATTCTTCTTTCAATCTGTTTTCATGCTCGATTATCTCAGACTTGAATAATGATCTAAGCTGATCTAACTGTGTATCAGAAAATCTACAGATGAAAATGTAGAAGACTGAGCAGGAGCAACAGTAGGAGCAGGGGTAGAATCAGAAGCAGGAGCAGGAACAGACTCTGGAACAGACGAGCACTGAGGAGGCTCAGGTGATGAATGTCTCATAGAAGGTCTGGGGGCCTCAGCAGCTATGTCTCTGTCCTCAGTAACATTCTTTCTCTCCCAATTGCCATTTTTCTTAACAAACCCCATTCGATGTATAGTGGCCAAAGAGTAAACGTCCGTATGTCTTAGTTCCTTTTTCAGCTCACTATCACCAAAAACAATCCCTTGGCTTGAAATAATTTAGTTAAAACCATGCCATAGGGCAAACTCGATTTCTTTTTCCTGCCACAATCTGCAATGTACCATATTATCATCCGAGGTAGATTGATGGGTTTCCAGAAACAACAGCATCCATAACAAAAATATCTCGCTCAGAAACATAGTCGAATCTGCCGGTTTTGGGAAACAAAATCCTACTACAAATGTTCTGGAGTAGTCTTAATTCCAAAGGCAATTGACTAGCAAACACTTCTTCAAATCCTTCAAAATTTCTGTTCAATAGCCTAGAGAGGGCTGGAGATCTATCTTCTGGGGCAAAGGTAGATGGTCCAGACAAGGGTAATTTCAATAATCTAGATAGAATAGAGGATGTAATGTTCAGACCAATGCCTCTAACCTTGCTCACCAAGCCATCATCTCCTCTGGTCAAATTCTTGTAAAACTCTTTAACTAGAGCAGGGTAGGTGGG
>UESW01001738.1:512440-568415 GCA_900491605.1 Calamus simplicifolius | reverse complement strand
AAGAATATAAAAATGAATGAGATGCTTGAGTTATTTAAGCAAGTCCAAATAAACTTACCTCTTCTCGATGCTATCAAGCAAGTTCCAGCTTATGCCAAATTTTTGAAGGATCTATGCACACAAAAACGGAAAGCCAAGACACAAATACCAAAAAAGATCCATTTGACTGAGCAAGTCAGCTCAGTTGTTCAGCAAATAACCCCACCCAAATTAAAAGATCCTGGTACCCCGATTATATCGTGTGTCATAGGAAACTTCACAATCAAGAAAGCATTATTAGATTTGGGTGCGAGTGTAAACCTTCTTCCAAGTTCAGTATATGAGTTATTTGGATTTGGAGAGTTGAAACCCACGACAGTAACACTACAATTGGCAGATAGATCAGTCAAAGAACCTCGTGGAATATTGGAAGATGTATTAGTAAAGGTGGATGAATTCTATTTTCCTGTCGACTTCCTTGTGTTGGATATGGAATCTAGTGGTAATCCTAACCAAATTCCCATCATCCTTGGAAGACCTTTTCTAGCTACTGCTAATGCATGCATAAATTGTAGAACAGGTGTGATGGATGTATCTTTTGGAAACAAGAAGATGAGATTAAATATTTTTAATGCTTCCCAAGGACCACCTGTGTATGATTTAAATGAAGTAAACATGATAGAGGAAGTAGTAGATAAGAAATTCCAAAGTTTGATTGATTCGGATCCTTTACAAACATGTCTTACACATTTTGGAATAGATGACTTTGATATTGATGAGTATACCAAAGAGATAAACATGTTATTAGAACCACCTAAGATTGACACCATCCCGCCATGGACTATAAAATATGAACCACTTCCAACTAAACCAAGTCCTTTAATACCATCCTTGGAAGAACCACCCCAACTAGAATTGAAACCTCTTCCAGATAACTTAAAATATTCATTCCTTGGACCCAATGATACCCTTCCAGTAATCATTGCATCTACCCTAACCTCTGAGCAAGAAGATAAATTGGTAGATGTACTTAAAGATCATAAAGAGGCAATTGGGTGGACAATAGCTGATATTAAGGGAATTGACCCTTCCGTTTGCATGCACCATATTCATAGTGAAATTGAAGCCAAACCACATAGAGACTTGCAACGAAGGCTAAATCCAAACATGAGGGATGTTGTTAAGAAAGAGGTAGTAAAATGGCTTGATGCTGGTATTATTTATCCAATTTCAGATAGCCAATGGGTCAGTCCAATCCAAGTAGTACCTAAAAAATCGGGTATTACTGTGATTAAAATGAAAAGGGCGAATCAATTCCTACTCGCACATCAACTAGTTGGAGAGTGTGTATAGATCGAAAATTGAATGCCGTGACTAGGAAAGACCACTTTCCTTTGCCTTTTATCGATCAAATTCTAGAACGGCTAGCGGGACAAAGTTTCTTTTGTTTCTTAGATGGATATTCAGGATACAATCAAGTCCCAGTATTTCCTGCAGATCAAGAAAAGACCACCTTCACTTGTCCCTTTGGAACATTTGCCTTTAGACGTATGCCATTTGGTCTTTGTAATGCACCAGCCACATTTCAACGATGTATGATGGCCATATTTTCTGATATGATTGGTCAATTTTTGGAAATATTTATGGATGATTTTTCAGTCTTTGGTGCATCATTTGATAGCTGCCTCGAGAACTTAACTAAGGTACTGAAACGATGTATGGAAATGAATTTAGTCCTAAGTTGGGAGAAGAGCCATTTTATGGTTCGTGAGGGAATTGTGCTTGGACACATTGTTTCAGAGAGAGGTATTGAGGTTGATAAAGCCAAGGTTGAATTGATCTCAAATCTATCACCCCCAACCTCAGTTAAACAAGTACGATCTTTCCTTGGTCATGCTGGTTTTTATAGACGTTTCATCAAAGATTTCAGTAAAATTTCTCGACCATTATGTAATTTGTTGACCAAGGATAGTTCTTTTAATTTTGATAAAGATTGTCTAACAGCCTATAACATCCTTCGAACTGCTTTGACCACTGCACCCATTATCAAGCCCCCAGATTGGACCATACCTTTTGAAATCATGTGTGATGCTTCTGATTATGCTGTAGGGGCAGTTCTAGGACAGAAACTCAATCGAGAACCCCATGTAATTTATTATGCTAGCAAAACTCTTTCAGATGCACAAATGAACTATACTACCACTGAAAAAGAATTACTAGCAGTTGTGTTTGCCCTAGAAAAGTTTAGATCATATCTGTTAGGGTCTAAAGTTTTAGTTTATTCAGATCATGCAGCATTGAGGCATCTTATATCAAAAAAGGATACAAAACCCAGACTAATTAGATGGATCCTACTACTACAAGAATTTGATCTAGAAATCTTAGATAAGAAGGGTTCTGAAAATATGGTAGCAGATCATATCTCTAGGATCTTAGTGGAATACAATAAAGAAATAATCAGAGATAAATTTCCTGATGAGCAATTATTCTCAATTTCTTATAGCAGTCTTCCCTGGTTTGCCCACATAGTAAATTATTTGGCAACAGGAAAAGTACCTTCCCACTGGACAAAACAAGAAAAAGATAGATTTTTCTCACAAATCAAATATTACTTTTGGGAAGACCCTGAATTATTTAAGTACTGCTCAGATCAGGTGATTAGGCGATGTGTTCCCGAAAGTGAATTCAAAAGTATACTTAACTTCTGTCATTCTCTTGCCTGTGGAGGACATTTTAGTGGAAAGAAAACTGCAGCAAAGGTACTGCAAAGTGGGTTTTATTGGCCAACTCTTTTTAAAGATGCACATGAATTTAGCCGTAATTGTCTCCAATGTCAACAAACAGGAAATATATCTCGAAAAGACATGATGCCCCTAAACCCTATCTTGGTTGTAGAAATTTTTGATGTATGGGGTATTGATTTTATGGGCCCATTTCCTTCCTCTTTTGGATTCGAATATATTCTAGTGGCAGTTGATTATGTGTCAAAATGGATTGAAGCCATGGCAACTCGAACCAATGATCATAAAGTTGTAATCAAGTTTATTCAGCATAATATCCTTAGTCGTTTTGGATGCCCAAGGGCTATAATTAGTGATGGGGGTACACATTTCACGAATAGACACTTTGAAGGATTAATGAACAAATATGGAATTACTCATAAGGTAGCTACACCTTATCATCCCCAAACTAGTGGCCAAGTTGAAATATCAAATCGAGAAATTAAAAATATCCTTGAGAAAACGGTGAGACCTGATAGGAAAGATTGGTCAGAACGTTTGGATGATGCATTATGGGCTTATCGTACTGCATTTAAAACTCCCATAGGAATGTCTCCTTATAGGCTCGTATTTGGAAAAGCCTGCCATTTACCTGTAGAATTAGAACACCGTGCATTTTGGGCTATCAAGCAATTTAATTATGATATGAAGAATGCAGGTGTCAATAGAAAACTTCAATTGAATGAGTTAGAAGAACTACGAAATGAGGCATATGAGAGCTCAAAAATTTATAAAGAACGAACCAAAGCATATCATGACAAATTTATTAGTAGAAAAATTTTTGAACCAAATCAAAAAGTATGGCTTTACAATTCAAGATTACACCTTTTCCCTGGAAAACTTCGTTCACGATGGAATGGACCTTTTATAGTAACTCAAGTATTTCCCTATGGAGCTGTAGAGCTTAAAGACCCTAAGCAAGGAAATACATTCAAAGTAAATGGCCAGCGATTGAAACCATATATAGAAGAAATTAATGATGGAGAAATTGTTGAATCAATTGATCTTGTGAACCCAACACTATCATAATAAGTAGCACAGTCTGGCTGAAGACTTTAAACTTAGCGCTCTTGGGAGGCAACCCATTTTATTAGTTATTTTTAACTTTCTTTTCTTTTAGTGTGTTTTTTTTAGTATGACCAGAGAAGAGCAACAGAAGCAGATTGAAAGAAGATGGCAACAATGAAACTTCCAACCTTCAAATACTCTACCAGGTAGTATCTTTCCTTGAAATTATTATTATTATTATTTTTTTCCATTAGGGACAATGGAAATTAAGTTGGGGGGAGGGGAGGAAAAAGAAAAATCCTTGAGTAAAACTACAATCAGATGTGTTACCAAATTCTGTCTCGATTTGAAGTTAATCAAGCAGTCTATTAATGAATTAATGGTTAGATTATTTTTGAGATATTGAAGAATAAAGAAAACCTAATAAAAGGTAGGGTTTAGCCCAGAAAAATTTTTAGAATAATTTCAGACCCTTCTGACCACTGATCTTAATAGTACAATCTACTTAATAAGGGTATGGGTGAAAATGTTATTTAAAAAAAAAAAAAAGAAAAAAAGAGAAAAAATCTCTCTTAAAGTTAATAGATTAGGTTCTTAGCATTTTTCACTGAGTAACCGGGCCCCGTCACCTAAGAAAGTGATGTTGTTCGCGTAAAAAGGTGGGAATGTAAAAGAACCTAAGTAAAGTTAGTCCTGCCTAAAGCCTTTTTAACTTGAGTAAGTAAGTCTGAGGGGTGTTTTACACCTAATGCCCTAAAACCAACTGGTTTGGGAGCCATTGGCCTAAAGCTCGCTACAAGGTTAATTAGAAAGCAAGGGGTTAGGACATTGCACTGACTTTACGTATAAATAAATAAATAAATAATCCAAAGGACAAAAGACATTACACCCAACCCAAATTAAGTTAGAAGGCTTAATCAGAGAAGTGGAAAGTTGGTAAGGAAGACTTCTATAAATTCTTATGGACTACACTTTATCACAAAAAAAAAAAAAAAAAAAAAAAAAAACTTAATAATCCAATGAAGTACTTCCCTTATGATTTAAAAAAAAAAAAAAAAAAAACTATAAGATAACTATCAATTCTTGGAATAGCTTGGTACATATTTCTAAATTTATTATTTGCTCGAGGACGAGTAAGATTCAAGTTGGGGGGAGTGATAAATGCATAAATAATTATCATTAAACCTATTAATTAATAATTTAACGTACCTATTTTTATTTAATATTTTAATATTTTATATAATATTTTTGATAAAACCTTATCAGTTTAAAGAGCTCGATTTTAGGGATTTAATGACGCAAACGGCACCCAAATCGGATTTAAGATGAGCTCGGAATTGATTTTATAAGGATTTAGCACGGATTTTAAAGCGAAGTCGGCAAACCAAGTGCCGACTTCATCGTTTTCTCAGCTGATTCCTCTGTTTCCGCCGATTCTTCTCTAAATCCAATCTAATCGTTTCCTCCATTAATTAAGGAATAGATTAGATTGGAAGTTATAAAATTAGACGAATTAAATTCCTTTTGAATGAATTTAATTTTATTGATTATTTATCTAGATTTATCTTGTTATTTTCCTTGCTTCCGTTGCGTTGTTTCTGTTTTGAAACAGACTCCTCCGCGTCAAGGCCACGTCCGGGGCCTCTACAAATAGCGCAAAGGGAGTCCAAGGAAGAATCAATCCAGCGCGTTGCATCCAGGAGAGCTCTCGTGCGGTGCCCGTCCAACGATCAGCATCCGTTTCAAGCCGTGAGGGAGAGATCTGTTCCGCGGCTTGGGAGAATTCTGTTTCCTTTGTTCGTGACTTCTGCATCTGTGAGTTCCTTGTGGAGGTTGCTGTTCTCATAATCCGTGGGCGTTGGGGAGTAGCAGTGGAGGCTCCGTTCGCTGCATCTGTGAGTTTCGTGGACGTCTGTTCGTGCCGTGGCTTGGAGACAGAGGAAGATCAAAGGGCCGGTTCAACGTCTCCTATTCGGTTCAAAATTTTATTTCAATTTGTTTTTTTTTTTCAATGTCATCATTTTTTTACTTTATATGAAATAAAATTTTTATTCATGAGTAATTATTATTAAATTATACTTAAGTGGAAATAATTTTAGACTGATCTATTCTTTAAAGGGACGGACCGTGATCTACGGGTACGGATCGTGCTCTTATAAGATAGACCATATCTTAATTATTTTGCACTATTAATTATTTAATTAATTAAATTTATAAGTTTATTTCAAGATAATCGCTAAAGTCCCTGTGGAATCGATCCCTTACTCTCGCTATCCTAATAGTGAAATTAAGGTGTTTAAATCGTTGCGCTACGACACGCATCAGGTTTTTGGCGCCGTTGCCGGGACTTAAGTGTGTTATTTTGAAAAAAAAAAAAAAATTTAAACACACTCTGGTCACCGACAATGGCCGGCAGTTTGACAACGCGCCCTTCCAAGAATTCTGCTCCGAACTGAGCATACATCAAAGATTCACTTCCGTCGGACATCCTCAAACCAACGGAGCGGCCGAAGTAACTAATAGCATCATTTTCCAAGGACTGAGAACCCGATTGGATGGTTGCAAGGGGCGGTGGGTGGAGGAACTCCACAATGTGCTATGGCCTACCACACAACGCCACGAGCTCCCATCGGAGAGACCCCATTCAGCATGGTCTTCGGGTCCGAAGCTGTCATCCCGGTGGAGATAGGTTCCCCCGAGCCCTCGGGTGGAGTCGTACAGTGCGGAGGATAACCCGAACCAGCTACGAGCCAACCTCGACCTGGTGGAGGAGGTGCGAGACCGAGCGCGACTTCGGATGGCGGTCTACCGGCAATGAGCCACCAAATATTACAACGCCCGCGTGCGCCCCAAGACCTTCTTGTCGGAAGACCTGGTCCTTCGGCGAGCTGAAATCTTGAGGCCGACGGAAGGAGGCAAGCTAGCTCCGAACTGGGAGGGGCCCTATCGGATCGCTGAAGCACTTCGTCACTGAGCATATAAGGTTGAAGAATTGGATGGGAGGTCGCTCCACTGGACGTGGAACGCTAACAATCTCCGTCGATACTATCAATAGTACATTTCCTTCTTACATTAAATACCGTACTTGTGTTCTATTGGGTTCTCACCCCTCATTTCACATCAATGAATTTTAGTTCTAGCATCTCAGTTTGTCCACAAAAAGCCTTGGGTCAGCCAGGCACGAAGCCCAGTGTACCATTAGTAGAGCGATGTACCATCGGCTCTCGACAAGTAAAGCCTGACCCTCGGTCGGTAAAAAAAGCCCTAGGTCAGCCAAGCATGAAGCCAAGTGTACCACTGGCAGAGCGATGTACAATCGGCTCTCGACAACTAAAGCCTGACCCCCAGTCGGCACAAATGCCCTAGGTCAGCCAGGCACGAAGCCCGGTGTACCACTGGCTGAGCGATGTACCATCGGCTCTCGACAACTAAAGCCCGACCCCCGGTTGGCACAAAAAGCCCTGGGTCAGCCAAGCACAAAGCCCAGTGTACCATTGGCAGAGCGATGTACCATCGACTCTCGACAACTAAGCCCGACCCTCGGTCGGCACAAAAAGCCCTGGGTTAGCCAGGCACGAAGCCCAGTGTACCACTGGCAGAGCAATGTACCATCGGCTCTCAACAACTAAAGCCCGACCCCTGGTCGGCACAAAAAGCCCTGGGTCAGCCAGGCATGAAGCCCAGTGTACCACTGGCAGAGCGATGTACCATCGGCTCTCGATAACTAAAGCTCAACCCCTGGTCGGCACAAAAAGCCCTGGGTCAGCCAGGCACGAAGCCCAGTGTACCATTGGCAGAGCGATGTGCCATCAGCTCTCGACAACTAAAGCTCGACCCCGGTTGGCACAAAAAGCCCTGGGTCAGCCAGGCACGAAGCCCAGTGTACCACTGGCAGAGTGATGTACCATCAGCTCTCGACAACTAAAGCCCAACCTCCGGTCGGCACAAAAAGCCTTGGGTCAGCCAGGCACGAAGCCCAGTGTACCACTGGCAGAGCGATGTACCATCGGCTCTCGATAACTAAAGCTCGACCCCCGGTCGGCACAAAAGTCCTGGGCCAGTCAGGCACGAAGCCCAATGTACCACTGGCAGAGCGATGTACCATCGGCTCTCGATAACTAAAGCCCGACCCTCGGTCGGCACAAAAGTCCTGGGCCAGCCAGGCATGAAGCCTAGCGCATCCTTGGCAAAGCTGCGTGCAAGCAGCCCCTGGAAGTTGCCTCCCGACTTCGGTGCTCCATCGGTCGCCGGGAGTCCATATTCTCCGACTCTAGGATTTGGTCCTATGAGACTAAGTCGAGGTTGTTCGAGAATGAATTAAAGGTTATCCCTCAGCACCGATGAAGCCCTTAGGGGTCCCACATCAGTAACCAAAGGACTTAAGGAAAGGATGCAATAGGATGAAGACAAATTTTGTCAAAGAAAAGAATATATTTCATTAACTCAAAAGTTCTTACAAAACGCTGACCAAGCCGGACTTGCAAAAAAAAAGGGGTTCAATGAGAAGCTCATGGCTCGGCTGGCGCATGCTCGTTGTCAGATGAGCCGACCTCGGAAAGACGTTCCGGCTCGACTTCAAGGGCCTGTGGAAAGTCCAGGTCTCGGGCGACCTTTTCCTTTCCACACTGGAACCCTTGAAGATACGCCTTCGCTGAAGCTTCAGCCAACTCATCCGTGAAGCGCTCAGACGCCCGAAACTCTTCAATAACCCTGGCGGCCCTAGCCTCCACAGCTGCCTCCACTTCAGCAGCTTGAGCCTCTCTCTCTGCGGCCAAAGATGCCACCGCTATCCTCTCGGCCTCCATGGCATGATCTCTCTCTTCCTTGGCTTTCTTTGCCCTTTCCTCAGCCTCCTTTGCCCTTTCCTCGGCCTCTCTCACCCTCTCCTCGGCCCTCCTTGCCTTCTTTTTGGCCTCGCCCGTCTGATTCTCGGCCGCCTAGATGGTCGCGGCCAACTCTGAAATGTGAAGGTCTCGGGCCACGACAGCGCTCTCGGTCTTTATTAGCTGGCTGAGAGCCGCCCGCAGACGGTTGGCCTCAACTTCCGCCCAGCTCTCGGCCACTTCTGCTCGAGCACGAGCCTCCTCCGCCTCCTTCTGGGCCTCCCACATGAGGGTCTTTCCCCCATGGATGACCTCCCTCGTAATGGCCAAGGAGTTCGCAATCTGTAGTTAGACCTTATGTCAAAAAGAGAGAGGAAGAAGAAAGGGGAATCCAAAAGCGAGAAGGGGGAATCCAAGGCTCTTGCGGTGCAGGTGGCTCGGGCACCCGCACTGTCAGGAGTTTCGGAGCCGGCGCTTGCTGCCCCTCACTTGGCCCCTCCCGGGCCCTCCTTTTAGCCGCGGCCTTCATGAGTTTGCGGGTCGGATTTTTATAGCTGTGTAACATCGGCAGGGTTCAGTAAAAAAATGATGAAACATGAAGACTTTGACTAAGTATAAGGGAGACTTACCATGGTGGGAAATGAGACCCGCCGACTGAAGGTTTTCCTCTGTTAGAAGCAGGTTGTACCGAGGGATGTCGGTAGCCAACAGCTGCCCAAACGCTTCCTTGTGGTGGATAGTGAAATTCGTATTACCTCGAAGGTCGGGGTCCCCCCACCGAGGCCTAACTTGATCAAGATCGGCAAAAAAGAACCGGGATTTCCACCCCTTGATGGAGGAAGGAAGAAGAAGCTTAAGGACTCGGTCGGGTCAGGGCTGAAACAGCCACCAACCCTTCTGAGCCCGAAGGATGTAAAAAGAGCCAAAAAGAGAGACTCTAGGGGTAACGGGAAGATGATGGTAGAGGATGACGAAGGCACTAACAACTCGGAGGGAGTTCGGGACAAGCTGAGAAGGGGTCAGGGAGTAATAGTCGAGGAGGTTCACAAAAAAGAAGGAAGGGGTATGCGGAGGCCCACCCTTAGAGAAATCTCGTAAATGGCCACTCGGCCCAGTCGAGAGGAGATCACTCTATCATCGGAAGTCGGGAGATAGAGCCCAACATCCCGAGAGATTTGGTAACGGGCCCGGATGTTCGCCAAATCTTGGCCTATCACCATGGAGGCAACCCCTTCCGGGGATTCCGCCTCCACCCATGAGGAGGTGCCAGCTTTCACCCGGCGTATCCTCGATGGGGCCATGCCAGCCACTGCCAAACGCCTCCCTGCGGGAGCCTCCCCGGCGAGCCGCCACTGGGCCAGGGGGACGCGGTCCTCCGAATCAGAGGACCACTCAAGAGGAGGTGAAGGAGGAGGGGGAGAGGAAGGAGAGGCATCACTACAAGAAAAATAAAATATTACGATGCCCAAATGCGTCGCAATTGCGTCGCTAAACATGCTATTGCGACGCAATAGCGACGCAATGACGGCATCGCTCAGATGTCCATCGCAATACCCATTTATCGCAATTGCGTCGCAATATTGCGACGCTCTGCGATGCAACAATGAGTCACAATTTTGCGACGCATCCAAATGCGTCGCTAAATTTAAAATTAATTTTTAATATTAAAAATTATTATTTAATATTACGATGCATTAAATTGCGTCGCAATATTGCGACGCATCTTGTTGCATCGTAATATTTAATAATAATATTTTTGGTATAATAGCGACGCAATTTGAGTCGCTAATGCGTCGCAAATAAAATTTTTTTAAAATATTGCGATGCAAGGTCATTGCGTCACAATATTTATTAAAAATATTTTATATATAATAGCGACGCAATTTTAGTCGCTAATGCGTCGCTATTAAATTTATTTTTAAATTATTGCGATGCCAGGTCATTGCATCGTAATATTTAATAATAATATTTTAAAAATATTAGCGATGCAATTTCAATCGCTAATGCGTCGCAAATTAAATTTTTTAAAAAATATAAAAAATTAAAAATTAAAACGGTTAATACAATTTCATTAAATCTAAATATTGATAGAAACATTTTTCACTCAATCCAAACAATAATAAATTTCAAAAATAATTCATATATTAAAATTTTGAAGTTTTACAACATAAAAAAAGAAAAGAAAAATACATCAAGAATCTGGGCGATCACGTGGAGGCTATGGAGGCTGAAGACTCTGCGACAAGCGGCTAACCATATCCGCAAATAATGCATCTCATCTCGCATGTCTGCAATCTCCTGATCCCGGCCTCGCATACGATCCTCAAAATCCTGCTCGACCTCCTGGCGAACCTCCTCTGCAATAGATCTGCGAAGCTCGTGTAAACGCTCGGGAGGAAGATCACCAGAAGCTCGCGAGCTGGAGGCCTGATGGGAAAAATATGTAGAAGCTCTAGTGCCCAGACCATAGACCCTGCGGTCTCGTGGCTGGGCACCAACAGCCTCCAAAAACACATGCCGACTCTCCTCTGCTGAGAGTTCGACGGGCGTCTCCCCATCAGTAGAGTCGACCTGCGATGCCTAAGAGCGAAGCTCCTCGACTCGTGTCTTGAAATTATGAAATCAACAATAAATGAGTTAATAAATTTCTCAAAATAAAATTTTAGAAATTAAACAGATACTACATAAATCTAATTTCTTACCGCAACCTCCCGTGATCGCATGTCGACCCAGGAACCGTCCCTCTTGGTGTGTGTCGCCCTGAATAGACGAAACTCACCAGGATCTCCGCCCTCCTGCTCAGACTATAACAAAAAGAAAGATATTAATACAAATATTTGTAAATAACTAAAATAGTAATTAAAATATTTATGTTTTTCTTACCATACGCCGTCTGTGCTCTTGAATCGAAATGGAGCCCGAAGTATGGCGGGAGAGACCCGTGCCAGGATCGTCCTTCTCAGATCGGTGGTTCGTGCTGGCTGATGCGGACCTCCTGCGCCAGCCATCGGACTCCTAGGCCTGCTGCCACTCATGCCAAATACCCTCTAGCACGTGTGTAGGACGCTGACCCGATGACCTCCAACGATGAAGCATGTCAGAGTATCGGCGTCGCGTCAGAGCCTCCCATGCTGCCCTAATGGCATCATGGCTAGCAGGATCCCACGTAAACTTTTTCTGTATTAAAATAAATAGTTAGTTTCTAAATTTATTAAGTTTAAGAAATTTTATATCACTGATAAATTGTATTTAATAAGTTTACCTGAAACTCAGAAAAATAGAATTCCCTCGTGGCTGGAGATACGTGGCGCCAATCGTAACCATTGGGATCTGCACGCCTATGAAATACGGTGCTGATGTGGCTGGATACATGATGCTGCTCAATGAATCTGTTAAAAAAATGCATGTTTATAAGTAATTGACTTAAAAACATAAACATATATTTTTAATTAGTATATACTTACATCCCCTGAGCATCAAGTCGAAGTACAGTGCGGCCGATGGTGGAAGAACTCTCGGAGGTATGTGCCGATCTGCTGGATGGTAATACTGCTGGAGAGATCGAAGGCTGCGCCCCTGCTGGAGATCCAAACTCTCCATCTCCGACGCTCATGTGATCTGATGTAGCAGGGCTACGTCTCTGCTCACTCCGTCTGTCGTCGGTAGATCTACCTCTGCCCGTCATACTGAAAATACTAAAGATTCACACAATTAAATTACGATTAATGATTGACTATGTAAGAATTTAACACTTATAAAAAAATGTTAAATTTTAAAAAACCTCTATGTTTAATCGGTATCATTTGTTTCGTGAAATGTTGGTTCAACATCCGATGCTGTATCGGATTGCGAATCAGTTTCATTATCATCGGAAGGAAACCGAACATTTGCATCCGCAATTTCTTGGACATCACCATTTGGATCTCTAAGTGATGTTTCAGGAGCCCTTGTGTCGTCCTCAATTGCATGCATTTCCATCTCATCCTCTTGAAATGCAGGGCACTCGGCTGATTGACTTGATGAACTCTCCTCTAATACGATGTTGAACGTGAGACGATTTTAGAAATGGCCCACCAATCTCGCTTGTCGTTGCGCAAACTTGGATATCCGCAGTAAAAGACTTGCTGAGCTTGGATGCAAGGATGAATGGGTTATATTTTTACAATCTTCGTTGATGGTTCACTTCAACCAAATTGTAGTCGTTATGAACCCTTTTGCCCACAGGAACTATCGGATCGAACCAATCACAACGAAACAATACGGTTCATTTCATAGGCCAACCGGGATATTCAACTTCAACCACCTCTACTAACTTTCCATAATAATCCTGCATATTTGCTCCAACACTTTCTCCTTTCACACACATGCCCCAGTTCTGCATGCCTCTTGAAGCTGCTAATCGTTCAATCTGAAATTTATACCCATTTACAAAATAGCCAGTAGAGGTTGTTACGGTCTTCAATGGCCATTGCGATAGATATTTAATAAAAATATTATCGGTTGTGGACCATGGACCGTTGACCTATAAATTAATAAGCTATTGACATCCATTTAAAAAATAGCCATTATCGAAATTGATTGAGTGATACTACTCACAAATTCATAAAACCAGTAAGAAAACTCCATTTCTAATTTCTGCCCAATTGCAACTTGACTGATGTCGGGATTCATCTGTCGTTGTCTATCACAAAACATCCTTATGGGATGAAAATAATGAAAACTAATGTTAGAAATTAAATATTATGGTATATTGTAATTTAAATTAAAATTTCCAATTTAGCATTGAAGTATACACTTACTCAATATATGGATCGACTTCTCTACAGTTCAATAGGATGTAATACTGTGCTGCATTATACTCCATATCGCTAAGTTTCTTGACTTCTGCCCTCCAAAGGAACGGTCGATAGCTTTAAAAATTGATATTCTACCGTCATTAGCTTCTCCTTCGTCCACACATACGTTATCGTTAGGACCATGATTTTGGCTCCTCGTGTGGACGTGACCCTCAAAGTAATGTGAGGCAAAAGCTGAAACTTCTTCGACCAAGTGTGCATTGCATATAGAACCTTCAACCCTTGCCTTATTACGCACATTATTTTTTAACTTCTTAAGATACCTATATGTAAAGTTGCAATAAAAAATTAACCAATTTTTCAAGCAATGAAATAATATTTGAAATGTCAACATATCTTAATGATGTATATATTTACCTCTCGAAAGGATACATCCAGCGATACTGCACGGGACCAGCTATGCTCGCTTCGTATGGCAAGTGAACCGGTAAATGCTCCATTGAGTCAAAAAAACTGGGAGGAAATATTCGCTCAAGCTTGCATAAAATAATTGGAATTTCCTCCTCAAGCCTTGCCATGGATGCAGAAGTAATGACTGCGGCAGATAACTCCTTGAAGAATAAGCTGAGCTCCATAATTGCCTTCCAGACATGTTGCGGAACAACTCACGAAAAGCTATAGGTAATAACCGTTGCATGAAAACATGGCAGTCGTGACTCTCATGCCGAACAAGTTGAGCTTATGCATGTCCACACACCTACCGATATTTGAGGCATAACCATCTGGAAATTTTAACCCTCTAAGCCAGTTACATAAACTTCTCGTGAATTTCTGTCAAGAGTGTAACATGCTTTAGGATAGGTCACATCGGCACTCCTTCTCAAATCACCTCTTCTGCAGTACTGATTAAGTTCTTCTCTTGACTTTGCAGTATCTTTTTTTTCCCGGGATATTTAGCACCGTGTTAAATATGTTATCAAAGAAATTTTTCTCGATATGCATAATATCCAAGTTGTGCCGGATGAGATTTGTGCTCCAATAAGGCAAATCCCAAAATATACTTCGCTTCTTCTAGTTATGTTCTTTACATATACGGCCATTTATTCTATCTGCATCCGGTTCCCATGCATACATCAACCCCAAATGCTCTATAGAATCAAATAGATCCGTGCCGGACCTAACCGGTTCGGCAAATTTTGTGACTACTTTGTTCTTCCTTAAGGCGATCAAGTTACGCCTGTAAGGATGATTTGTGGGGGCAAGAACTTCCTATGGTTATCAAACCATGACTACTTACCACTCTTCTGCAATGTAAATGCATCCGAATCATACATGCAATGAGGGCATGCCAGACGTCCAGCAGTGCTCCAACCAGACAACATTGCATATGCCGAAAAATCACTTATTGTCCACATCAAAGCAGCTCTCATTAAGAAATTATGTTTCATAGAAATGTCGTAGGCTACGACTCCTGTTTCCCATAATATTTTCAATTCGGCCACCAACAGTTGCAGAAAGACATCAATCTTTTCCTTTGAATTTGATGGTCCTGGAACCAAAATGGTTAAAAACATTGCAGTATCTTTCATGCACTTCCACGGAGGAAGGTTATATACAGTCAGTATCACAGGCCAACATGAATACTGTTGCCCCGCTTGACCAAATGGTTGGAAACTATCGATACAAAGACCTAATCTCACATTCCATATATCTTCAGTGAAATCAGGATGATTTTCATTGCAATGCTTCCAAGCCTTTGAATCTGATGGATGCCGCATTTCATCCTCTTTAGATTCATGTTCGGCATGCCATCTCATATCAGCAGCTATTGCCTTAGATCTGTATAATCTCTGCAGGCGTGGGGTAAGAGGAAAGTAATGCATCCTCTTGTAAGACACACTTTTCCTCCTACTTGTACCGGCTCCTCCTTCAGTATTTTTGTACCTCGATTGCCCACAAATCTTACACCATCTCAGCTCTGAGTCTTCACTCCAAAATATCATACAATTGTTCAAGCAACAATCGATCTTATTAACTGGGAGCCCAAGCCCATGCAACAACTTCTTTGTTGCGTAAAAACTGTCTGCCGCAACATTTTATTTGGCAAAATTCTTTGATTAACCCAGCTACAGAATTGAATGCCTTTTCTGATAATCGATGTTCTGCCTTAATATTCAACATTCGAGCAGCTGTAGACAACTGGGAATGACCCTCACAACCAGGATACAATTCTTGATTTACAGCACGCAACATATCATAAAATTGCTGTGCTTCTGGATTTGGTTCTTCCATAAATGTATTCTGATTGAATTCATTACCCGATGCATTCATCACCATTTGTTCATATGTGTTTAAATTCACAAATGGTTCATCTACGGGAATTGACTCTTGTTGGCCTATAACAGCTGCTGGAATATCCTCTGGTTCACCATGATAGTACCAAATATAGTAATCAGGAACAAACCCCTTACACAAATGCATCTTAATAGTTTCCACATCTCTGTAGGATTTATTCTGATACATGTGGAAGTTGCATGGACACCTAATCCTAGGGCCATCCATCCAGTCAGGTTGGCTACATGCAAATGAGATAAATTCTTCCAATCCATTCAGAAAATCTGGATTAAGCAAGCCATCTTTTATCCTTGCATACATCCACGAGCGAGCCCCGCTCATTTTTTACCGACTTATACAAAGTCTGGTAAATCATTAAATGAAACCACAAAATAAAACTATATTAGTATAACTAAATATATAACTAAAATATTTCTTGGTCACAACTAAGGTTAATAACAACCATTTAAATCATTTATAAGTAAACAAATTTTTTTTAGGCAACTAAGGTCCCTACCATGCAAGGGCGAGCCACGGCTACGATCCTTGGCGTGCTAGCAAGGACCGATGCACAGGTTCATGGCTAATGGGAGGGCTTGAGTTTGGGTCGGGCCGCAAGGCAGTGCGTTTAATCATGAGACTTCACAAGCATTCAAGTGTCTTAAATTAATTCTACCTTCACTCCATGTCTATAAGGTAAGGCCCTATCCCATTCAAGAATATTTTTTGATATGTTATTCTGCTATTAATTATCATCGATCGGTTACATTGAAATTTCGGCAGCATTTCCCCATATGTTCTCCTAAATATGTGGTATATAAGCCACACTAGGAGAACGTATGAGCAAATACAAACCGAAATCTCATCCAACGATGATTAATAGCAGACTAACATATCGCAAGAAATATTCCCAAACTGTCCACCAGGACAATTTGAGAATTTGCAAGACTAAGGCTTACAAATTCTCAAACGGGTCTAAAGGTTATAGTGCTATGATTATGGAAGTCCGAAGACATTTAATCACTAACTTTTTAAGATTATTGTGTCAAATACAAATGTTTGTGAAGACTAAAATGTAAATCATTGAAACTACTAATTTGTTGCTAGAAATTAAATAATATTACAACAAGACTTTTTATTTAGCATTACATAATTTAATGCATCATTCAGTTTGCAGCAGAATATAAATAATCAAGACATAACAAATGTAAATAAGTACAAATGCACAAATATTATTGCATAAACATTCAGCTTAAATTAATTATTGCATAAATATTATGCAAATTAAATAATAATACAACAAGACTTTCTATCTAGCATTACAAATATTATTGCATAATCAAGACATAACAATCAGTCTATCCAAACAGCTCCGTGACCCCCCTAACTAAATTTTTTTTTTTGGACTGCGGCTTGGCCACCGTGGCCGTGACCGGAGAAGACAAAATGGGGGGGGGGGGGTGGTTTCCCCCCCCCCCCCCTTTTTATGAATTTTTTTTTTTGTGACAGTGGCCTGGCCACCGTGGCCAAGCCACTGCCGGCCACGGCAGCGGCCGTGGCCGCCTTGTTCGGCCGCGGCCATGGCCATGGCCGAACAAGAAAAAAAGGGGGGGGGTTTCCCCCCCCCTGTTAAGAGATTTTTTTTTTTTGTGATAGTGGCCTGGCCACCGTGGCCAGGCCACGGCAGCGGCCGTGGCTGCCCTGTCCGGTAGCGACCACGGCCGTGGCCGAGCAAGAAAAAAGGGGGGGGGGGGGCGGAAGGTTTCCCCCCCCCCCCGTGTTAAGAATTTTTTTTTTGTGACAGTGGCCTGGCCATTGTGGCCAAGCCACTGCCGGCCACGGCAGCGGCCGTGGCTGGAGAAGACGGCCACGATAGTGGCCGTGGCCGCCTTGTCCGGCCGCGGCCACGGCCGTGGCCGAACAAGAAAAAAAGGGGGGTGGGGGCGGAGGGGTTCCCCCCCCCTGTTAAGAAATTTTTTTTTTTTGTGACAGTGGCCTGGCCACCGTGGCCAGGCCACTGCCAGCCACGGCAGCGGCCGTGGTCGGAGAAGATGGCCATGGCCGCGGCCGTGGCCGCCTTGTCCGGCCGCGGCCACGGCCATGGCCGGACAAAAAAAAAAGGGGGGGGGGGGGGGGGGTTTCCCCCCCCTGTTAAGAAATTATTTTTTTTTTGTGACAGTGGCCTGGCCATCGTGGCCAGGCCACTGCCAGCCACGGCAGCGGCCGTGGTCGGAGAAGACGGCCACGACAGCGGCCGTGGCCGCCTTGTTCGGCCGCGGCCACGGCCATGGCTGGACAAGAAAAAAGGGGTGGGGGGGGGTGGGGGGGTTCCCCCCTGTTAAGAAATTTTTTTTTTTGTGACAGTAGCCTGGCCACCGTGGCCAGGCCATTGCCGGCCACGGCAGCGGCCGTGGCCGGAGAAGACGGCCACGGTCTTGGCCGTGGCCGAAGGTAAATGATTAAAAAAAAATTTTTTTTAGAGAGTATGGAGGCTTACCTTGGTCGAGAGAAGACGGCGGAGTCAAAGGAGAACGCCGGGGAGCCGGAGCACCAGAGGGGAGGCGCCGGAGCAGCGAGGTGGGAGCTGGAAAATTTTTGGAGCACGGCGGCAGCTAGGTCAAGATGGGGAAGAAGAAGAAGAGAAAGCTCGCTTTTATATAAGTAATTAGCGATGCAATAATTTGCGTCGCTATATGGTCGCAATATTTTTTTTTAATTTTATTATGTATTAGCGACGCATTAATGCATCGCTAATCCATCGTTAATTTGGTTTTAGTATAATTTTATGAAAAAATAGTGACTCAAATAATTGCGTCGCTAATGCGTCGCTAACTTGGCGCCAATGTCCGACGGGAAATTTATTTTTATTTTCTAGTAATTACGTCGCTAATGTGTCGCAATATTTTTTTAATATTTTTAATTGATTAAAATAATAACTTATTACAAAAATTACGATGCAAGCAGTGCGTCGCAATAATTTTTAAATATTTATAAATGATAATATTTATAATTTATGATAATAATTGCGATGCAAAATTTCATCGCAATAATTTTTAATATTTTTATTAATACTGAAAAAATTTATTAATGCTGAAAAAATTTATTTACTAAAAATAATTGCGACGCATACATTGCGTCGCAATATTTGTTTAATTTTTTCCTAAAATGCGTCGCTATGGCGTCGCAAAATTTTTTAAATATTTATTAATGATAATATTTATAATTTATGATAATAATTGCGACACCTTATTACATCGCAATAATTTTTTAATATTTTTAATTAGATATATTTATTTAAAAAATATTGCAACGCAAATTATGCGTTGCAATATTATATTTTTTTATTTATTATACTGATAAAAATTTTTTACTAAAAATAATTGCGACGCATACATTGCGTCGCAATATTTGTTTAATTTTTCTGCTAAAATGCATCGCTACGGCGTTGCAATAATTTTTTAATATTTTTTTAAACTTTTTCATAATTTTTTTTGAGTAATTATAAGTGATCCGACGGTTGCGATCGATCCAAGCCATGATCGATCCCAGTCGGCGATTATCCGACGGTTGCGATCGATCGAAGCCCTGATCCTGATTGGCCACGACTGATCTCGGACCGTGGCAATCGGTCCGATCAGCAACGATCCGACGGTTGCGATCGATCCAAGCACTGATCCTGATCAGCCACGACTGATCCCGGACCGTTGCGATCGATCCAAGATCGCTGGTGATCCGACGGTTGCAATCGATCCAAGCCCTGATCCTGATTGGCTACGACTGATCTCGGACCGTGGCGATCGGTTCGATCGGCGATGATCCGATGGTTGCGATCGATCCAAGCCCTGATCCCGATCGTCCATGATCGTTCTCGGACCGTGGCGATCGCATCGATCGGCGTCGATCCGATGGTTGCCATCGATCGAAGCCCTGATCGATCCCGGTCGGCGATCAATGATCTCGGACCGTCGCGATCGATCCGATATGCGACAATCCGATGGTTGCGATCGATCCAAGCCATGATCCCGATCGGCCACGACCGATCTCAGACCGTGGCGATCGGTCCGATCGGCGACGATCCGATGGTTGTCATCAATCCAAGCCGTGATCCCGATCGGCCACGACCTATCTCGGACCATTGCAATTCGTTCGAGATCGGCGATGATCCGATGGTTGCGATCGATCCAAGCCATGATCCCGATCGGCCACGACCGATCTCGGACCGTGGCGATCGGTCCGATCGGCAATGATCCGACGGTTGCCATCGATCCAAGCCCTGATCCCGATCGGCCACGACCGATCACGGACCGTTGCGATCGGTCCAAGATCGCTGGCGATCCGACGGTTGCAATTGATCCAAGCCCTAATCTCGATCGGCCATGACTGATCTCGGACCGTGGCGATCGGTTCGATCGGCAACGATCCGACGGTTGCGATCGATCCAGGCTCTGATCCCGATCGGCCATGACCGATCTCGGACCGTGGCAATCGGTTCGATCGGCAATGATCCGACGATTGCAATCGATCCAAGCACTGATCTCGATCGGCCATGACCGTTCCCGGACCGTTGCGATCGGTCCAAGATCGCTGGCGATCCGACGGTTGCAATCGATCCAAGCCTTGATCCCGATCGGACACGACTGATCTCAGACCGTGGCGATTGGTTCGATCGGCAATGATCCGATGGTTGCGATCGATCCAAGCCCTGATCCGATCGTCCATGACCGATCTCGGACCGTGGCGATCGAACCGATCGGCATCGATCCGACGGTTGCCATCGATCGAAGCCCTGATCGATCCTGATCGGCGATCAACGATCTCGGACCATCGCGATCGATCCGATACGCGACAATCCGATAGTTGCGATCGATTCAAGCCGTGATCCCGATCGACCACGACCGATCTCGGACCGTGGCGATCGGTCCGATCGGCGACGATCCGATGGTTGTGATCGATCCAAGCCGTGATCCGATCAGCCACGACCTATCTTGGACCGTTGCAATCCGTCCGAGATTGGCGATGATCCGACGGTTGCGATCGATCTAAGCCGTGATCCCGATTGGCCACGACCGATCTCGGACCGTGGCGATCGGTCCGATTGGCAATGATCCGACGGTTGCGATCGATCCAAGCCCTGATCCCGATCGGCCACGACCGATCATGGACCGTTGCGATCGGTCTAAGATCGCTGGCGATCCGACGGTTGCAATCGATCCAAGCCCTGATCCCGATCGGCCACGACTGATCTCGGACCGTGGCGATCGGTCCGATCGGCAACGATCCGACGGTTGCGATCGATCGAAGCCCTGATCCCGATCGGCCACGACCGATCTCGGACCGTGGCAATCGGTCCGATCGACAATGATCCGACGGTTGCGATCGATCCAAGCACTGATCTCGATCGGCCATGACCGTTTCTGGACTGTTGCGATCGGTCCAAGATCGCTGGCGATCCGACGGTTGCAATCGATCCAAGCCCTGATCCCGATCGGCCACGACTGATCTCGGACCGTGGCGATCGGTCCGATCGGCAATGATCCGACGGTTGCGATCGATCCAAGCCCTGATCCCGATCATCCATGACCGATCTCGGACCGTGGCGATCGCACCGATCAGCATCGATCCGACGGTTGCCATCGATCGAAGCCCTGATCGATCCCGGTCGGCGATCAACGATCTCGGACCGTCGCGATCGATCCGATACGTGACAATCCGATAGTTGCGATCGATCCAAGCCGTGATCCCGATCGACCACGACCGATCTCGGACCGTGGCGATTGGTCCGATCGGCGACGATCCGATGGTTGTGATCGATCCAAGCCGTGATTCCGATCGGCCACGACCTATCTCGAACCGTTGCAATCCGTCCGAGATTGGCGATGATCCGACGGTTGCGATCGATCCAAGCCATGATCCCGATCGGCCACGACCGATCTTGGACCGTGGCGATCGGTCCGATCGGCAACGATCCGACGGTTGTGATCAATCCAAGCCCTGATCCCGATCGGCCATGATCGATCACGGACCGTTGCGATCGGTCCAAGATCGCTGGCGATCCGACGGTTGCAATCGATCCAAGCCCTGATCCCGATCGGCCACGACTGATCTCGGACCGTGGCGATTGGTCCGATCGGCAATGATCCGACGGTTGCGATCGATCGAAGCCCTGATCCCGATCGGCCACGACCGATCTCGGACCGTGGCAATCGGTCTGATCGACAATGATCCGACGGTTGCGATCGATCCAAGCACTGATCCCGATCGGCCACGACCGATCCCGGACCGTTGCGATCGGTCCAAGATCGCTGGCGATCCGATGGTTGCAATCGATCCAAGCCCTGATCCCGATCGGCTACGACTGATCTCGGACCGTGGCGATCGGTTCGATCGGCGATGATCCGATGGTTGCGATCGATCCAAGCCCTGATCCTGATCGTCCATGACCGATCTTGGACCGTGGCGATTGCACCGATCGGCGTCGATCCGATGGTTGCCATCGATCGAAGCCCTGATCGATCCCGGTCGGCGATCAATGATCTCGGACCATCGCGATCGATCCGATAGGCGACAATCCGATGGTTGCGATCGATCCAAGCCGTGATCCCGATCGGCCACGACCGATCTCGGACCATGGCGATCGGTCCGATCGGTGACGATCCGACGATTGCGATCGATCCAAGCCCTCATCCCGATCGGCCATGACCGATTCCAGATCGATCCGATCGGTCCGAGATCGCTGATGATCCGACGGTTGCGATTGATCCAAGCCCTGATCCCAATCGGCCATGACCGATCTCGAACCGTGGCGATTGGTTCGATCGGCGACGATCCGAGGGTTGCGATCGATCCAAGCCCTTATTCCGATCGGTCACGATCGATTTTGGACCGATCGCTATTTAACATAATTAATTTTTTTAAATACATTACGACGCAAAGGATTGCATCGTAATTTTTTAATATGACAAGTATATTATATAAAAATTAATTTTAATTATAATAATTACGATGCAACAAGTGCGTCGCTATATTAAAATATTTTTTCTAATTAATTTTTTGGTTTATTGCGTCGCTAATGCGTCGCTATTTAACATAATTAATTTTTTAAAAATATTGCAACGCACTATGTTACATCGCAATTATTTTTTTCTCATATTTATACTTTATAAAATTTAATTTTATTTAAAATAATTACGATGCATTTATTACGTCGCTAAATTAAAAAATAATTTTTCTAATTTTTTGGTTTATTGCGTCGCTAATGCGTCGCTATTTAAAATATTTAATTTTTTTAAAACATTGCGACGCACTGAGTTGCATCGTAATATTTTTTCTAATATTTCTACTTTAAAAAATTTAATTTAATTTAAATTATTTGTGACGCAATTGGTGCATCGCTAAATTAAAAATAATTTTTTAAATTTTTTGATTTATTGCATCGCTAATGCATCGCTATTTAATATATTTAATTCTTTTAAAAACATTGCGATGCACTGTGTTGCGTCGCAATATTTTTTTCCAATATTTAAATTTTATAAATTTAATTTTATTTAAATTATTTGCGACGCAATTGGTGCATCGCTAAGTTAAAAATAATTTTTCTAATTTTCTGATTTATTGCGTCGCTAATGCGTCGCTATTTAACATATTTAATTCTTTTAAAAATATTGCGACGCACTGTGTTGCATCGCAATATTTTTTTTTCTGATATTTATATTTAATAAAAAATTAATTTAAAAATATTGCGATGCATTATTTGCATCGTAATATTAAAAAATTAATTTTTTTTGAGTTTCTGGTTAATTGAGTCGCTAATGCGTCGCTAATTGCATCGCAATATTTTGTTGTCACAGAGGCGTCGCAAAGTGGTCGCAATTTAGTGACGCATAATTGCGTCGCTAAATTTGCGTTGCTATTTCAATTTTTCTTGTAGTGCATGAAGCCTCCTAGGAGGAGAACGATCCTCTGAATCGTCCTCTGAGGTCCAGGACTGGGAGCTCATTGTTGGAAGAAGAAATAGAAAGGTCTAGAAGGGACGAAGATCTGACATGGGAAGAAAATGGCGTGCGCGGAATCTCAGATTGCAGGGAGGGCCAGGAAGCGGAAGGTCAAGGAGCCAGGGGAAGAAGACAATGGAAGCAGGAGCAATATGTCAGATTCAACCCCCACCCGAGTTTTATTGGATTTTGAATTATCCCGCCTTGTCTCGTCAGCCACGTGGACTCTCACCGTAGGTAGGGCTGCCTCGATGATCGCTTGGCGCATGGTACGATCTGCCTCCGGCCAGCGATGAGACGCCGCTGACGCCATCGTTATGATGGATAATGATAGTGCCACCTTCCGCACAGACTTCGGAGGATCAACCTTGCCTCGAGGACGATCGTCGCAGATCGGGTGGACGGTAGTGCCTGCCCTTTCACATCCCCACTTGATGCCCGCATAAAGTCATTGCAGTGCCCAGAGAAACGTGTCCGGGGATGGTTCGCAAAGGGCAGGGATCAGCCACTTGGGAGGTGACACCCCTTTCGCCTCGCTGGGGTGGGCCCGCTTCGCCTCAGAGGTGAGGGAGCATCTGATATGGCTGATCCAGCATCGTTAGAATAAACGAAAATGGCGACTGACGGAGGCCCTCTCGGCCTCCTGAGCCCCCCTCTCTCAGTGTCGGCCTCAAGCCACAGCTCCCGGGCCTCATGAACAGTATCTCAACCCCCGAGACCCCTCGGTCTCGGGCTGCATGAACAGTGCTTGGCCTTGAGTTCCGCTCTCGGCCTCAAGCCACAGCTCTCGGGCCTCATGAACAGTATCTCAACCTCCGAGACCCCCTCAGTCTCGGGCTGCATGAACAGTGCTTGGCCTCGAGTTTTACTCTCGGCCTCAAGCCACAGCTCCCGGGCCTCATAAACAGTATATGAACCCCCGAGACCCCCTCGGTCTCAGGCTGCATGAACAGTTCTTGGCCTCGAGTTCTGCTCTCGGTCTCAAGCCATAGCTCCCGAGCCTCATGAACAGTATCTCAACCCCCGAGACCCCTCGGTCTCGGGCTGCATGAATAGTTCTTGGCCTCGAGTTCCACTCTTGGTCTCAAGCCACAGCTCCCGGGCCTCATGAACAGTATCTCAACCCCCGAGACCCCCTCGGTCTCGGGCTGCATGAATAGTGCTTGGCCTCGAGTTCCGCTCTCAGCCTCAAGCCACAGCTCCCGGGCCTCATGAACAGTATCTCAACCCCCGAGACCCCCTCGGTTTTGGGCTGCATAAACAGTGCTTGATGCATGATCCGACCCACTTCGGGCCACCTGGCACACTCGCATAATCCGCCGCATATCCATAGCAGGGTGCAGCCATACCTCAAAACGGCGTATGGTCCATCACCTGTCTGTCACTGTGCATGGCCGTATCCCGTTATAGCATACGGTTCACCACCTGCCCACAACTGTGCGCGGTCACATTCGGCGGTGGCGCGCACCATGTACAACCACCGGCATGACACACCTGTGAGGCCGCACTGGCAGGTGATGCGGGACACCTTCGGCATGTACGGCGATAGTACGATCAGTCACTGTCAGCCTCATCTTTTGTCCGTTATTGAACGGGGCACCTTGAAATCAACAACATTCGGGAATGAAAGGGGGTATCTTCGAATAGGTATAAAAGCATACGCTCACGCTGTAAGTATGGATCCTTGAACTCTGGTTTTCCTAGCTCCTTCTGGCTAGTTAAGCCCTAATTGTCTAGCTTCCTGGGGGCTAGATAGTTCTCGTCTGTTCTCGAGTGACTAACTTGAGCGTCGAAGGGTCCCCATCGGAGCATCCGGTCTTTAGAAACTTTTTTTGCAGGAGTCCGATGAGAAGGACGTCTGTTTCCCTTGCGCTCGAGAAAATGACTTGGCGTCAACACCTTTATATCTTCACCCCTCCTTTATTTCTGCCTTCTAGTTTCTTTTCCTTCCCTGCATAGATAGAATTCAAAATCCCGCCCTTCCCTCATCCTGTGCATAGTGGGATGATATTTATGCGTTGCAATGCAAGTAGCTGATTCCAATGAAATAAGCATTCGATAGGTTGCAACATGCCTGTCTAGACATGTAGTACATCCGAGTGATTCAAGAGAATTTGACGTACAAATTGCAATCTGGGAGGAAAATTAGACCTCAGCTGCTAGCATTTAAAAAAGTAAAGCTGACGTGTCTTGGGTTTCCTCGTCAATTGGGATTCTCGAAAAGTGGAGATGAGACAAAGGGCTTTTGCTTTCCTCTTTTTTAAATTGAGCCTCGCAAAGAAGGCATTTGAATTCACACAAACAAAACATAGTCATAACTAAAACACATATTAATTGACATAGCACAAGTGATGTCAAAAAAAGAAAATATGCATTCCTTTATTGCTATAATGGTAAAGTTCATTCCTGCTTTCTCCACAAGTTCACAAATGCAATAATATACCTTAAACGCGAACTTGGAAACATGTAGAGTTAACCAGTTTTACATTAGTTTTATTTATGCACTTTTATCTTCCATGCACAAGATTGTAACCAATAAACTTGGATGGATGGGAGAGAACAACTGACCTTGGATTGGTTATGTATGAGATTGATAATTACTCATGATGGTTTCAAAAATCACATAAATGATATGGTGCAATTGGTATCTTACCATTGCAGTGCAATGCTATTATGGGTGATGGGATGTATAAATAGCTATACCGCTATGTACTTTCCATAAGTGCATACTAGTGATACTACACTAGCCATAGTGATGGCTTTTTAATTTTTTGGAATGGATTAGCTTTGGTAAGTACTGTCAGTAGTACTATAATATTATTGTACCTATTATTGTACCATTTGATGAAAAAATGCAAGGTTGGTGTTGGTATTTAAAACCCAATGTAATGTTGGCGCATTTAAGGCATAAGGCATCAAGAGTTAAGCACTTATTATAGCCTAAAGCATGCTTAAGATACAAAACGTCAAGGATTATAGTTTTCTTATACCTTTAGTGGAAGCTATGCCACTAGCTCATGCCCCTTCTCCCATTAGTTTTTTGGAGCTTAACTTTTGTCTTGTAAAGGACTTAAGGGTGCAAATATCAAGCTGTTTTAAGTAGGTATTTTCAATGTATATTGTTTTTTTTTTTTTTTTCTTAGGATCTTCATTCAAAACTGCCAGTGTTCCGCTTCATTATTTAAAGTTTTGAGCGTTGGATTCTTTTTCTTTTGAGGATTAAGCAAGTATTTGGCTCTTGTACCATGAAATTTCATGCCATTAATCTTTTTATTTTGGCTGGAATTTTATTTGGTACTGAAGGGGCCCAGTTGACCCATGGGCAATAAAGACAACAAATTTTGGATGGCATCCTCTCAAGATAGCGATTTTCAGACAATTTTCCAAGGCGACCGCGGCGGCCTTCCTGAATGGCTTAATTCTTAGGCGGCGGTTTTCTTTTCGAGCATTAAACATTTCCTCCATGGCATTGCTCTGCCATGATAAAGAAAGAGAACAAAAGGAAAAAGGGGCCACGTTACGTGCATGGGTTCGTCTATCATTAATGGCCGGTAGTCAAGTCAAAGGGCTGTGTGCACATAGGCTGAGCATTTAATGGTGCAGAAACAGTCATAATGACTTGGCCAACATTTATTGGAATGGAACGCCGCCTAAGCAGGAAAAAGTCTGAGTCGGCCCCGCCCCGACACTCCCGCTCGGCCATGAAAATCTTGTAGTGGCACTCCCACTGACAGCTTCGTCCCGGCAGTCCCGCTCGGCCAGCTTCGCCCCGGCACTCCTGGCTTCACAGCCATATTATATCTTTCACACCAAAGCATTTATGGCCTCATAAAGGCCACGCATCCCACCATGGGCTGGCTTTAAGGCATTTATTGCCTTATTCTCTCTCCGCATTTATGGCTGCCACGTTGGCCCCTTTGGCACCCTTAAGAATAGCGTCATAAAGCCAAGACTAGGAGTTCTTGACGCCAGCCTCTTCCAAGTCGGCCCCACCTCATTTAAGTTGGCCCTCTCATTCGAGTCGGCCCCGCCTCGGCATCATCCAGTCCCGGTCTCTTCCAAGTCGGCCCCGTCTCATTCAAATCGGCCCCGCCTCATTTAAGTCGGCCCTCTCATTCAAGTTGGCCCTGTCCCATTCAAATCGGCCCCGCCTCATTTAAGTTGGCCCTCTCATTCAAATCGCCCCGCCTCATTTAAGTCGGCCCTCTCATTCAAGTCGGCGAGGCGGCATCGTCCCATCCTGCCTCTTTCAAATCAGTCCCGTCTCATTTAAGTCGGCCCTCTCATTCAAGTTGGCCCCATCTCATTAAGTTGGTCCTCTCATTAAAGTCGGCCCCGCCTCGACATCGTCCTATCCCTGCCTTTTCCAAGTTGGCCCTGCCTTATTTAAGTCGGCCCTCTTATGCAAATCGGCCCCGCCTCATTTAAGTTAGCCCTCTCATTCAAGTCAGCCCGGCCTCGGCATCGTCCAGTCCCAACCTCTTCCAAATCGGCCCTGCCTCATTTAAGTTGGCCCCCTCATTCAAGTCGGCCCTGCCTTGGCATCGTCCCGTCTCGGCTTCCATAGCCACATCATGTCTCTAGTATGGCCTCATAAAGGTCATGTGCTCGGCCACCTCGGCCTCGACCATAAACAGTGCCATGCAAGCACTCTATAATCAACACTTTACGAGGGATAGCTGGCTTCAACTCCCAACTCTTCCATCTTAGACGGATGTGTTGCTCGTGATGGTGATGAGACTCCACCACCTTTTATCTCTCTTTCCTGCAGCGGTCAAATCAAGTGGCCATCCACTCTAACGGAACTTGACCCACCAACCAGCTGCAGCCACCCACTTTGATGGGATTTAACCTGCAGCCCTGACATACCAAAGGAGGGAGCAAGCCCTACCATCACCTTAAATGCTCTGACAAGTGGTAGAACCCCATGCCTCACAGACATCAGCTCTGACACTTCACTCATCAAAGTCATCATTACGAGGACTCAACCACTCAAACCAAACAAACTCTAAGCACCTATAAAATGGGTAAAAGGGACCCCCGACCAGGTAACTGAACACAACTCAACAAACTGATAACTCAACGCACTCATAACACTCCTAAATGCTCATTCTTACTCACAGAGAGCTCTTCTCCAAGCCTCTCTCTCTTTCTCTTTCGAGCTTCCTCAAGCTCACGGCTGTTGCCCATAGTGCTGACTTGAGCATCGGAGGGTCCCCGCCAGAATCTCTGGCCCCGGGGACTTTTTGCAGGCTTCCAAACACGAGAAGCTCACTGAAGATCTCGGGCTCGTTGGAGAAGGCGACCGAATGCTCGCGGACGTTCGAGAGGGGTGATCTGGCAGCATCAGATTGGCGCGCCAGGTAGGGGAAGAAAGCAGAGTTCTATGACACTAAGCTACAAGCTCTCACTCCCTCTACGACAATAATGGTAGATAAAAATATGGTGATGACAAAGACCCAAGAGGCTTCCACCAGTAACGCTGGGGGGGCACCCTCAACGAGCTGAGCAACAGGAGGCCGGCTCTCTGCTCCATCGTCACCACTATCTGGGCCATTCAGGAAGAGCATCGTGCCACCCTCACTCTGCAAGTCCAAACATCCATGGCAGCTGCCCAAAAGCTACGGGAGCGATATTTCGTGGCCTCACAGCAACAAACAAGAGCTTACGTTTCTCCTTTTGTTGCGGCTCAAGCCAGCTATCATCTATCGATGGAAGATCTTCCTAGCGAGAGACTCACCACCGTCATATCTCAACAAGCTCAGGAGCAAGAGCAACCTCAAACCCAAGCTCATCAACGATTTAAGCCGAGACATGCTGATGCTATTAATGCAAGGTGGGAGATGAGGACAAAGGGCTTTGACTGTTGACTCTAACTACCCCCTTTCTCTTTCTCTCTGCTGCACCCAGAGCCAATCCGAGCCCAAGACCTCCTGCGGATTCCATTACAGCTGCCCTGGATTTCAGCACTGGTACCCCCACCTTCAATCAACATAGTTTCCTGTAGGGGCAGGTCATCAACTCAGCAGAAGGAGACAAATTTCTCCAACATAAAAGTTAAGTACGCTACACTTTGGAAAAAAAGTTTCTTTTCATCAGTGTGTGAATGCATTACAAGGAAAAACCAATCATTCAAAAGGAGCTCACCGGCATTGCGGCTAACGGGACACCACTCGGTCCGGCTAGAGATGCCCCTGAGTCGGTTCAAGTCCCTAACAGCTCCGTACCCGATCGAGTCGCCCCTCGGGCGGCACACAAACCCCCGAGGTGGTTCAAAAGGAGCTCACCGGCATCACGGCTAATAGGACACCACTCAGTCCGGCTAGGAGATGCCTCTGAATCAGTTCAAGTTTCTAACAGCTCCGTACCCGATCGAGTCGCCCCTCGGACAGCACACAAACCCATGAGATGGTTCTAAAGGAGCTCATCGGCATCGCGGCTAATGGGACACCACTCGGTCTGGCTAGGAGATGCTCCTGAGTCGGTTTAAGTCCCTAACAGCTCCGTACCCGATCGAGTCGCCCCTCGGGTAGCACACAAACCCCCGAGATAGTTCTAAAGGAGCTCATCGGCATCGTAGCTAACGGGACACCATTCGGTCCGTCTAGGAGACACCCCCGAGTTGGTTCAAGTTCCTAACAGCTCGTATCCGATCGAGTCATCCCTCGAGCGGCACACAAACTCCTGAGGCAGTTCAAAAGGAGCTCGCCCACATCATGGCCCACGGGACACCACTCGGCAGCGGCACGACGGTGCCCCCTGAGTGGTTAAGACCCTAAAGGCTCTGTACCGGCCGAGTCGCCCCTCGCAGTGGTTCCCAAACCCTCGAGATGGTTCAAAGGAACTGACGACTCTCAGCTCTTAGGTCACCCTTTGGGGTTCAAAAGGAACCTGACGACTCTCAGCTCTCAGGTCACCCTTCGAGGTTCAAAAGGCTTTCGACAGCCACAAATCTGCCTCAGCGGCATTATTACAGCCTCCATGGCTTTATATCTGCCTCAGTGGCATTATTGCAGCCTTCATGGCTTTATATCATTATTGCAGCCTCAATGACTTTATCTCAGTCTCAGCGGCAGTTTTGCAGCCTCAATGGCTTTCTCTCTGCCTCAGCGCATTATTGCAGCCTCCATGGCTTTATATTTGCCTCAACGGCATTTTTGTAGCCTCAACGGCTTTCTCTCTACCTAAGCGGCATTATTACAGCCTCAATGGCTTTATATCAGCCTCAACGGCTTTATCTTAGCCTCAGCGGCATTTTTGCAGCCTCAATTGGCTTTATATCTGCCTCAGCGGTTTATTGCAGCCTCAATGGCTTTATCTCTGCCTAAGTTGGAATTGTTGTAGTCTCATCGGCTTTATCTTTGCCTCAGCGGCTAATTGACGAGCATTCCCCCAAAAATTGGCGTACGCTGCTTTTAGTGGCAGGCGCAAGGTAATCAATTTACCTCCAAAATTTCTTAAAGTTCTACACTCCTTTCACTTAGCTAACGCAGGGCACACAAGCTCAAAGAGTGTGAGGGGCATTTGATGGGGCCAGCTGACCCCATGGGCAATAAAGACAACAAATTTTGGATGACATCCTCTCAAGATAGCGATTTTCAGACAATTTTCCTAGGCGGTCGCGCAGCCTTCTTGGACGGCTTAATTCCTAGGCGGCCTCACTGCTCTACTCGATTTTCTTTTCAAGGGCACGATGGGCATTAAACATTTCCTCTATGGCATTGCTCCGCCATGACGAAGAAAGAGAACAAAAAAGAATAAGGGGGCCACGTTACATGCGTGGGTTCATCCAAGGACCTTCTATCATTAATGGCCGGTAGTCAAGTCAAAGGGTTAGGCAAAGAGATGAAAAAGTCCGAGTCGGCCCCACCCCGGCACTCCTGCTCGGCCATGGAAATCTTGCCCCCCGGCACTCCTGCTCGGCCATGGAAATCTTGCCGCGCACTCCGCTCGACAGCTTCGCCCCAACTTCGCCCCAGCACTCCCGCGCACCCCTTATTCTCTCCCCGCATTTATAACTGCCACATTGGCCCCTTTGACACCCTTAAGGATAGCGTCCCCAAGACTAAGAGTTCACCCCGGCCTCTTCCAAGTCGGCCCCACCTCATTTAAGTCGGCCCTCTCATTCAAGTCGGCCCCACCTCAGCATCATCCATCCCGGCCTCTTCCAAGTCGGCCCCGCCTCATTTAAGTTGGCCCTCTCATTTTAAGTCGTCTCATTCAAATCGACCTCATTTAAGTTGGCCCTCTCATTCAAGTCGGCCCTCTCATTCAAATCGGCCCTGCCTCATTTAAGTCGGCCCTCTCATTCAAGTCGGCCCCACCTCGGCATCATCCCGGCCTCTTCCAAGTAGGCCCCGCCTCATTTAAGTCGGCCCTCTCATTCAAATCAGCCCCACCTCATTTAAGTTGGCCCTCTCATTCAAGTCGGCCCGGCCTCGACATCATCCCGTCTCGGCCTCTTCCAAATCGGCCCCGCCTCATTCAAGTCGGCCCCGCCTCATTCAAGTCGGCCTCGTCTCATTCAAATCGGCCCCGCCTCATTTAAGTCGGCCCTCTCATTGAAGTCGGCCCGCCTCGGCATCGTCCTGTCCTAGCCTCTTCCAAGTCAGCCCCGCCTCATTTAAGTCGGCCCTCTCATTCAAATCGGCCCTGTCTCATTCAAGTCGGCCCTCTCATTCAAGTCAGCCCGGCCTCGGCATCGTCCCGTCTCGGCCTCTTCCAAATTGGCCCCGCCTCATTTAAGTCGGCCCTCTCATTCAAGTCGGCCCCGCCTCGGCATCGTCTCGTCTAGGGGTGGAAATCGTGTTGTATCCGGTCGTGTCATGTTTTGGTCGGATTGAAAATACATCAACCCAAATACGACCTATGAGTTAAATGGGTTAGGTAATTTGGACACGAACACGACCTGACTCAAAACACGATTAACCAGACACGACCTGTGACCCGAGAGAGCGAAAGAAATAAAACCCACATGAGATTTTATAATGGAAAATAAGCCAGCGAAAGGAGGGTAGAGTCGAAGAGAGCGGTGGTGCAAGTAAAAATTATCGTCATTTAAACTCTCTAAAATGTCATTAAACAGTCATTATTAGTATTTTATCATTTATAACGTAATTGCTTTAAGAGTGAAGGAAGTTTCTCGGGAAAAAAAGTAACGTTGCTTTTATTTTTCACTTTTTTTCGTTAAAGGGGATTGTGATCATTGGACTCAACCGTCACAAAAGTTGCTCCCAAGACGTAGATGAGGTCAAATTGGTTGCATTGCTTGTTTGATCAATCTAATCAGATTAAAATATATTCATATAATTAAATTTTGACTATTTAACCAGCTTCGTTTGGTGGAACCGTCAGCTTCGTTTGTTTGATCTAGAGGCCTCGGGTAGCGGTGACGGACGGATCATGGGGCGTACGTGCGGGCAAAATGGATGACGGGTTCGGGTCAAAATAGGTCAAACGGGTTCGTGTCAACCCGATTAAATACACGGGTCAATTTGGGTCGATTCGGGTTAAGCGGTTGAACCCGAACATGACCCATTTAAATTTCGTGTTGGCGGGTCATGTCATACATAGGTTTGTACCAAAAATAGTCAACCCAAACCCATTTAATTGTATCGTGTTCATATCGAGTTATCGTGTCGTGTCAAAAATTGCCACCCCTAGTCCCATCTCGGCTTCCATAGCCACATCATGTCTCTAGCATAAAGGCATTTATGGCCTCATAAAGGTCACGTGCTCGGCCACCTCAGCCCCGGCCATGAACAGTGCTATGCAAGCACTCTATAATCAACACTTTACGAGGGACAGTTGGCTTCAACTCCTAACTCTTTCATCTTAGACGGATGTGTGGCTCGTGATGGTGATGAGACTCCACCACATTTATCTCTCTTCCTGTAGCGGTCAAATCAAGTAGCCACCCACTTTGACGGAACTTGACCCACCAACCAGCTACAGCCACCCACTTTGATGGGATTTAACCTGCAGCCCTGACATGCCAAAGGATGGAGCAAGCCCTGTCATCACCTTAAATGCTCTGACAAGTGACGAACCCCATGCCTCACAACATCAGCTCTGACACTTCACTCATCAAAGTCATCATTACGAGGCCTCAACCACTCAAACCAGACAAACTCTAAGCACCTATAAAATGGGTAAGAGGACCCCCGACCAGGTAACACAACTCAACAAACTGATAACTCAACGCATTCATAACACTCCTAAACGCTCATTCTTACTCACAGAGAGCTCTTCTCCGAGCCTCTCTCTCTTTATCTTTCGAGCTTCCTCAAGCTCACGGCTGTTGCCCAGTGCGCTGACTTGAGCGTCGGAGGTCCCCACCGAAATCTCCAGCCCCCGAGAATTTTTGCAGGCTCCCAGACGTGAGAAGCTCACCGAAAGATCCCGGGCTCGCTGGATAAGGCCACCGGATGCTCGCGACATTCAAGGGGGGTGATTTGGCAGCATCAGGTACCATCCTTTTCAGGTCTTAGTTGAAGAAGGAAAAAATTCCTCTGTTGGTCAGACGCCTGGTTGCTCATCTTTAAGTATTGGTCTGGGAAGAAGAGCAACATATTTTGCAGAATCAAGTCCACAAGTTTCAGCTACAAACCATCCTAGCATGCCAGCCAGAACCAGGAACGAAGTAAATAAATTTGCAGAAAGCGATGGCTCAGAGGAAGCTTAAATTCTCTGATAGCATCGGAGGAGATCAAGGCCTTAGTAAATGCTCACATTCAGTTGATAGCAAGGTGGATGATCTAAAGGTCAGGTATTCTATATCCTATGCATGTGAAGAATCATGACTTTCTTAGCATTTTATACTAAATTAAATCACAACTCGTTGCAGGAAAAACTTTCTCACTGCCTATCTTCGCAAATGTTCCGTAGCTGGTGTGCATTTGAGTGGTTCTATAGTGCAATAGATTACCCATGGTTTGCTAGAAGTGAGTACGTGGAGTTCTTAAATTTTGTAAAATTGGGCCATGTTCCAAGTTTTACTCGTTGTGAGTGGAGCATTGTGCGAAGGTAATTACTGGCCAACTGTTTCTGGGAAACACTTGCAGTGATTTAGTATTTCCTTGGTTAGCTTTTACCCAATTTATTTGGTTATCAACAGTTCTCTTGGCACACCACGTCTACTATCTAAAAAGTTTTTATTGGAAGAAAGGGAGAGACTAAACCAGTATCGTGAATCGGCGAGGACTTGCTATGTTGAATTGCGTGCTGGTATGAGGGAAGGGCTTCCAACTGATTTAGCTCGACCTTTGTCAGTTGGTCTGCGTGTTTTTGCTCGTCACCCGGCCAGAAAAGTTGAAATTCATGATGGAAGTATACTGATCGTTGGTCGAGACCGGTGCATGGTTAAATTTGACAGGGCAGACCTAGGGGTTGAGTTTGTGATGGTAATAAATCTTTCATCTTTTAGTTGCTTACTTTTGATTTCACTGTATCCTGCAATCTCCATGAGCACTGGGAAGTTGAATCCATGTGTGATGCTTTAATTAATGTGGTTCTAGGGGTGCTCTGTTTAAGCTTTGAAACTCTCATATGTGATGCTGCCTTGGCACTAGATCTGTCACTTGTTTTGTTGACATCCGTCATACAATACGCGTTAAAGTCAGGACAGGGTTATGAGTAGGTGCTATCACTGGTTTTATGTGTATACAATATGAGCACTCTTGCACCATGCACACATTGCCATGTAAAACCACACAAATATGTTAGCTTCATTGTGCTCAAATTTACTGCTGAGCACAGGATGACAAGATGGAACATGCTTTAAAAACCAGCACTCCGATCTATGATTGAAGACTAGTGGGATAGATTGCAAAATGTAGCTTTAGTGAATGTTGTATAATGAGGATATGCTGCTCTCCGAATTTTGGTGACTTAAGAATATGTTTACCATATGGGACACAGGTTTTGGTCTTCTTGATGAAAGGCCTAATTACATCACAGGATCACAAGGCTGCATGCTCTTCTCAAAGTCTCATAGTTTTAGATTGCTTGTTTATTGGAGTTTTGACTTGTGGTATTGTGTAGTCTGTTATGATATGACTAGCAAGCTATGAAAGGGAACCTAGGATTAGAGTTAAGCTTGTTGAGAAGAGAAAATATGCGCATAGAGGTTATATATAGAAGTAAGAAAAGCAAGGACAAGGAAGCAGTGCATTTCTATGCTAAGGGTGTCCTCTTCAGAAGTTTTCATTTAAGACATCTTGAAGTAAACTTTTGTTCACTCTTAGTCAAAAGGTGTATAACTTTGACCCTTGTTATTCTTCTATAGGAAAGGTTTCACGTTTCAAGGGAGAAGGGTGATCCTCTAGTGTTGTATGGGATTCCAAAAGGTCTTCTAGTTGAATTATTTGCTTCATTGTGGCATATTTTGATGTCTTCAGATCATAAAGTAGGCACAGTTGGATTGTATAAAGTTTGTAAATGTATCGTCGTTATCTTTCTTTCCTTAATTTCGATGTATCGTTGGTAAGTCCATCTAAGACTAGCATTTTTCTCCCTTTTGCAAACATTATGTTGAAATGAATAATATTGGATGTATAGGTAAGGCATAAGGCTATGATTTAGAATGATGAGGAGAGAGTTGCAGTCCTTGAAGCATTAGGTGTAATCCTCATGAAAATTCTAAGAGATTCTTAGATATATGATAAATAGCATACATGATAAGAAGCATAAGGTATATAGCATATTGCTCTTATCATAATCATGACACCATAATCGCACTTAGTGGTTAATTTAAAATAACAAAACTTGTAATAGCTTGCCTAGAAGAGAATAAGTAAATAGGAGAAAAAGCAAGAGGAGTTGATAGTTATAAACTTTGGCACACAGGAAAACATAGGAATAGAAATAGAATAAGAATTTAGTAGATGATAAAAGGTGAGGTTGTAGATGCCAAGAGAAAAGAAGATAGAATAATTTTGATTAAATTGACATTAGAATAGGAGCCCACCAATATTATTAATGCTTCTGCTCCTCAAGTAAGTTTAGATAATATTACAAAGCAATACTTTTAGGAGGACAAGATTGGAGTAATTTAAGGGATCGCTGGTAGATAAAAATATTTATTGAAGGAGATTTGAACAGAACTATAAAAAAATATAATGCAGGGTTTGGATGAGTATATGGAGGTTATAGTTTTAATAATTTTTAGAATTTACAATGGTATATAATTTAGTATTAGTTAGTAGATTTTTAAAAGAAGAATTCTTATTTAATAATTTTTAAAAGTATATATAATGCTTGTTAAATAGCTTTTTTCATAGAAAGACTGATCGAGTTTTGTGTAAAGATTCTAATATTATATCAGGTAAAAGTTTAACTATCCAATATATATTAATGGTTATGAATGTATGTATTCAAAATAGAGGAGAAAGACTAAAGAATGTTGGTATTTGAAAGGAGAGAAACTAATAGCTTTTAAAGATATAATGATGAAGGAAGAAAAATAAAATCTGCATAAGAAAATTTATATCATATGAGAAGAGATGGCTAATAGCTTTAGGAAAGTAGCTATAGAGGTGCTCGAAGAGTCAAAAAGAAAGAGGCATAAAACTTGGTAGTGGAATGAAAAGTTTAAATTAGTAGTTAAGGCTAAAAGAGAGTATTATAAAAAACTGCCTAAATGCAACGATAAAAATGGACATTAAAGCTTTACAATGTAAGAAAGAAGTTAAAAAGGTAGTATGAAAGTATAGATTTGAGACATATAAAAAGTTAAATTGAAAGATAGAAACTAAAGATGGAGACAAAAATATATTAGATTACGAGACTATGAGAAAGGTAAGCTAAAAATATGATTCAAGTTAAATAGATAAAAGATGATGAACAAAATGTTTTGATTAAGAAAGATGAGATCAAAGAAAGATAGAGAAGCTATTTTAATAAATTATTAAATAAAAACCATGTATATAATTTAAGAAATCCTACTAGTTTCATTGAGGATATAATTATCACATATACTTGTAAAATTAAAATATTTAATGTAAAAGAGGCTATAAAAAAAATAAAAATACGAAGAATAGCCTAACAAAATTCTTACCAAGGTTTGAAAATTTTTAAATGATATAGGAGTAACTTGGTTGATATATTATTTTATAAGATTTTAGAGACTAAGAGGATGCATGATAAATGGAGGAAGAGCACTATGATACCAATTTATAAGAATAAAGATGATATTTAAAATTGTTCTAACTATTGTGATATTAAACTTATGAGTAATACTATAAAACTGTAGGAGAGTGTAATTGAACATATGTTGAGATATAGTATCAAAATTTCAAAGAATCAATTCAATTTTATATAAAAAAGATTGATTATAAAAGTTATTTTTCTCCTTTAGAGATTAATAAAGAAGTACAGAAAAAAGAGATAAGATTTTCATATGGTTTTTATTGATTTAGAAAAAAAGCATATGATAGAGTCTCTAAAATGAGTGTTAGAAAAAAAAAGGAATATCCATTAGATATTTTGACATAATAAATAATATGTGTGGTGAAGCACTTTCTTACATGTATGGTTGAGTAATTACTAATGCAAGAAATACTATCTAGCAGTAATACCAATGAATTTTCAATTATAGTAGGCTTATATCTAAACATTAAACCTACATTCAAGATGATATTTTAGAATGCATATTAACGATAAATAATATAATACTAATAGATAAAACTAAGATTCAAATTAATCATAAGTTAGAATTATGATAAAATGTATTAGAATTTAGAAGTTTTAAGTTAAGTAGGATAAAGATAAAATATATGGAATTTAGAGGTTTTAAATTGAGTTGGGTCTCCTTCCATGTCCCTTTATTGTTATTTCTGCTTTAGCAATAAAGCATGCTCTGATAATCCATTCTAAGATGCTGAATACAAATTTTGAGTTTAACAATCTAATATATTGCATTGCAATGATGAAGTAATGTTATGCTAGGACTTTGGTGGCTGCAATTGAAATTTAGTGGCTTTTGGCCTGTTCTTTATTCTAAGCAAATAGCTAAATCAACTACAAGAAAATACTGAAATAGCGACGCAAATTTAGCGACACATCTTTGAGTTGCTAAATTGTGACCACATTGCGACGCTTCCGCGACAACAAAAAATTGCGACGCAATTAGCGACGCATTCGCGACTCAATAAACCAGATAATCAAAAAAATTAATTTTTTTAATTTAGCGACGCAAGTAATGCGTCACAATATTTTTAAATTTAATTTTTATAAAATATAATTATGAAACAAAAATATTGTGACAACAGTGCGTCGCAATGTTTTTAAAAAAATTAATTATGTTAAATAGCAACGCAAATAAATCAAAAAATTAAAAAAATAATTTTTTATTTAGTGACACAAGTATTGCGTCACAATTATTTTAAATAAAATTAATTTTTATAAAATATAATTATGAAATAAAAATATTGCGATGCAATTTAGTGCGTTGAAATATTTTTAAAAAAATTAATTATGTTAAATAGCGATGCAATAGCGATGCAATAAAATAGAAAATTAATAAAAATAATTTTTTAATTAGCGATGCAAGTATTGCATCGTAATTATTTTAAATAAAATTAATTTTTATAAAATATAATTATGAAATAAAAATATTGCGATGTAATTCAGTGCGTCACAATGTTTTTAAAAAATTAATTATGTTAAATAGCAACGCAATAGCGACACAATAAAATAAAAAATTAATAAAAATAATTTTTTATTTAGCGATGCAAGAATTGCGTCGCAATATTTTTCAAAAAATAATTTTTTTAAAAAAATTAGAAATAATTATGAAATAAAAATATTGCAACGATTTCAGTGCTTCGCAATATTTTTTAAAAAATTAATTATGTTAAATAGAGATGCATTAGCGATGCAATAAATCAAAAATTTAAAAAAAAAATTTAATTTAGCGACGCAAATAATGCATCGCAGAGTTTTTTTTAAAAAAATAAATTTTATAAAATATAACTAAAAGATAAAAAATTTAAAAATAAAACATTGCGACGCAATGATATGCGTCACAATTGTTTTAAAAAAATTAATTTTGGTACATGCATCGGATCGGTCGTCGCCGACTGGGATTATGGCTTTGATCAATCGCAACCATCGGATCGTCGCCGATCGGATCGATCACAACGGTGCGAGATTGGTCATCGCTGACCGAAATCGATCATGGCTTGGATCGATCACAACCATCGGATCATCGCCGATCGGATCGATCACAACGATGCGAGATCGATCGTCGCCGACCGGGATCGATCATAGCTTGGATCGATCGCAACCATCGGATCGTCATGATCAGATCGATCGCAACGATTTTAGATCGGTCGTCGCTGACCGGGATCGATCATGGCTTGGATCGATCGCAACCATCGGATCGTCGCCGATCGGATCGATCGCAACGGTGCGAGATCGGTCGTCACCGACGGGATCGATCATGGCTTGGATCGATCGCAACTGTCGGATCGTCACCGATCGGATCGATCACAATGGTCTTAGATTGGTCATCGCCGACTGGGATCGATCATGGCTTGGATCGATCGCAACCGTTGGATCGTCACCGTTTGGATCGATCGCAACGGTGCGAGATCGATCGTCGCCGACCGGGATCGATCATGGCTTAGATCAATCGCAACCATCGGATCGTCGCCTATTGGATTGATCGCCACGGTCTTAGATCGATCGTCGCCGACCAGGATCGATCATGGTTTTGATCGATCGCAACCGTCAGATCGTCGCCGATCTGATCGATTGCAACGGTCCGAGATCGGTCATCGCCGACCGGGATCGATCATGGCTTGGATCGATCGCAACCGTCGGATCATCGCCAATCGGATCGATCGTAACGGTCTTAGATCGGTCGTTATCGACCAGGATCGATCATGGCTTGGATCGATCGTAACCGTCAGATCATCACCGATCGGATCAATCGCAACGGTGCGAGATTGGTTGTCGCCGACCAAGATCGATCATGGCTTGGATCGATCGCAACCGTCGGATCATCGCCGATCGGATCGATCGCCACGGTCTTAGATCGGTCGTCGCTGATCGGAATTGATCATGGCTTCGATCGATCGCAACCGTCGGATCGTCACCGATCGGATCGATTGCAATGGTCTGAGATCGATCGTCGCCGACTGGGATCGATCATGGCTTGGATCTATTGCAACCGTCAGATCGTCGCCGATCAGATCGATCGCAATGGTGCGAGATCGGTCGTCACCGATCGGAATTGATCATGGCTTTGACCGATCACAACCGTCGGATCATCGCCGATCGAATCGATCGCAACGGTCTTAGATTGGTCGTCGCCGATCAAGATCGATCATGGCTTCGATCGATCGCAATCGTTGGATCATTGCCGATCGGATCGATCGCAACGTTGCAAGATCGATCGTCGCTGACCGGGATCTTGCCTTCGATTGATCGCAACCGTCGGATCGTCGCCGATCGGATCGATCGCAATGGTCCGAGAGCAGTCATCGCCGATCGGGATAGATCATGGCTTGGATAAATCGCAACCATCGGATCGTCGCCGATCGGATTGATCGCAACGGTGCGAGATCGGTCGTCGCCGTCCGGGATCGATCATGGTTTGGATCGATCGCAACCGTCGGATCGTCGCCGATCGGATCGATAGCAAAGGTCTTAGATCGGTCGTCGCTGACCAGGATCGATCATGGCTTGGATCTATCGCAACCGTCGGATCGTCGCTGATCGGATCGATCGCAAGGTCTTAGATTGGTCGTCGCTGACCGAGATCAATCATGGCTTGGATCGATCACAACGATCGGATCGTCGCCGATCAGATCGATCGCAACGGTGCGAGATCGGTCGTCGCCGACCAGGATCGATCATGGCTTGGATCGATCGCAACCGTCAGATCATCGCTGATCGGATCGATCGCAACGGTCTTAGATCGGTCGTCGCCGACTGGGATCGATCTTGGCTTGGATCGATCGCAACTGTTGGATCATCGCCAATCAGATCGATCTCCACGGTCATAGATTGGTCGTCACCGACCGGGATCGATCATGGCTTAGATCGATCGCAACCGTAGGATCGTCGCCGATCGGATCGATTGCAACGATCCGAGATCAGTCGTCACCGACTGGGATCAATCATGGCTTGGATCGATCGCAACCGTCGGATTGTCGCCGATCGGATCGATCACAATGGTCTTAGATCGGTCGTCGTTGATCGGGATCGATAATGGCTTGGATCGATCGCAACCATCGGATCATCGCCGATCGGATTGATCACAACGGTGTGAGATTGGTCGTCGCCGACCGGGATCGATCATGGCTTGGATCGATCGCAACCGTCGGATCATCGCCGATCGGATCGATCGCCACGGTCTTAGATCGTTCGTCGCTGACCGAAATCGATCATGGCTTCGATCGATCGCAACCGTCGGATCGTAGCCGATCGAATCATTGCAATGGTCCGAGATCGGTCATCGCCGACCGGGATCGATCATGGCTTGGATTGATCGCAACCGTCGGATCGTCGCCGATCGGATCGATCGCAATGGTGCGAGATCAGTCGTCACCGATCGGAATCGATTATTGCTTGGATCGATCGCAACCGTCGGATCGTCGCCGATCGGATCGATCACAACGGTCTTAGATCGGTCATCGCCGGCCAGGATCGACCATGGCTTCGATCGATCCCCACCATCGGATCGTTGCCGATCGGATCGATCGTAACAGTGCGAGATCGATCGTCGCTGACCGGGATCATGCCTTCGATTGATCGCAACCATTGGATCGTCATCGATCGGATCAATCGCAATGGTCCGAGATCGGTCATTGTCGACCGGGATCGATCATGGCTTTGATCGATTGCAACCATCGGATCATTGCCTATCAGATCGATCGCAACGGTCTTAGATCGGTTGTCGCCGATTGGGATCGATCATGGCTTGGATCGATCGCAACCGTCGGATTGTCGCCAATCGGATCGATCGCAACGGTCTTAGATTGGTCGTCGCCGACCGGGATCGATCATGGCTTGGATCGATCACAACCGTCGGATCGTCGCCGATCAGATCGATCGCAACAGTGCGAGATCGATCGTCGGCGACCGGGATCGATCATGGCTTGGATCGATCGCAACCGTCGGATCATCGCTGATCGTATCGATTGCAACGGTCTTAGATCGGTCGTTGTCGACCGGGATTGATCATGGTTTGGATCGATCACAACCATCGGATCGTCGCCGATCGAATTGATCACCGCGGTCTTAGATCGGTCTTCGCTGACCGAGATGATCATGGCTTCGATCGATTACATCGGATCCTCGCCATTCGGATCGATTGCAACGGTCCGACATCGGTCATCGCCGATCGGGATTGATCATGGCTTGGATCGATCGCAACCATCGGATCGTCGCCGATCGGATCGATCGCAACAGTCTTAGATCGGTCGTCGTTGATCGAGATCGATCATGGCTTGGATCGATCACAACCGTCGAATCGTCGCCGATCGGATCGATCGCAACGGTGTGAGATTGGTCATCGCCGACTGGGATCGATCATGGCTTGGATCGATCGCAACCATCGGATCGTCGCCAATCGGATCGATCACCGCGGTCTTAGATCGGTCGTCGCCGACAGGGATCGATCATGGCTTCGATCTATCGCAACCATCGGATCGTCGTCGATCGGATCGATTGCAAAGGTCCAAGATCGGTCATCGCTGACCGGGATCGATCATGGCTTGGATCGATCGCAACCATCGGATCATCGCCGATCGGATCGATCGCAACGGTCTTAGATCGGTTGTCATCGACCAGGATCGATCATGGCTTCGATCAATCGCAACCATCGAATCGTCGCCGATCGGATCGATCGCAACGGTGCGAGATCAATCGTCACTTACCGGGATCATGCCTTTGATCGATCGCAACCGTCGGATCATCGCCGATCGGATCAATCGTAACGGTCCGAGATTGGTCATCGTCGACCGAGATCGATCATGGCTTGGATCGATTGCAACCATCGGATCGTCACCGATCGGATTGATCGCAATGGTACGAGATCGGTCATCGCCGACCGAGATCGATCATGGCTTGGATTGATCGCAACCGTTGGATCGTCGCCGATCAGATTGATCGCAACGGTCTTAGATCGGTCATCATCGACCGGGATCGATCATGGCTTGGATTGATTGCAACCGTCAGATCGTCGCTGATCGGATCGATCGCCACGGTCCGAGATCGGTTGTCGACGATCAGGATCGATCATGGCATGGATCGATCGCAACCGTCGGATCGTCGCCGATCAAATTGATCGCCTCGGTCCGAGATCGGTCATCGCCGATCGAGATCGATCATGGCTTCGATCGATCACAACCGTCGGATCATCGCCGATCGGATCAATCGCAATGGTCCGAGATCAGTCGTCGCTGACCGGGATCGATCATGGCTTGGATCGATCGCAACCATCGGATCATCGCCGATAGGATTGATCGCAATGGTGCGAGATCGGTCGTCGCCGACCGGGATCGATCATGGCTTGGATCGATTGCAACCATTGGATCGTCGCCGATCGGATCGATCGCAACGGTCTTAGATCGGTCGTCGTCGATCGGGATCGATCATGGCTTGGATCGATCGCAATGGTCCGAGATCGGTTGTTGCCGATCGGGATCATGGCTTGGATCGATCGTCGCAATAAATGTTATAAAAAAAATAAATGTTATAAAAAACAATTAAAAATAAAACTTTGCGATGTAACCATTTGCGTCGCAATTATTTTAGAAAAATATTTTTATCAAATATAATTATCAAATAAAATTATTGCGATACAAATCAGTGCGTCGCAATTGTTTTAAAAATAAATTATGTTAAATAGCGACGCATTAGCGATGCAATAAATCAAAAAATTAAAAAATAATATTTAATTTTACGATGCATGTATCGCGTCACAATATTTTTTAAAAAAATAAATATTTTTAAAAAATTAAAAATAAAACATTGCGGCGCAATTATTTGTGTCACAATTATTTTTAGAAAAAATAAGTTTTATCAAATATAATTATCAAATAAAATTATTGCGATGCAAATCGGAGCGTCGTAATATTTTTAAAAATAAATTATGTTAAATAGCGACGCAATAAATCAGAAAATTAAAAAATAATAATTTTTAAAATTGCGATGCATCTATTGTGTCGCAATATTTTTTAAATAATTAAATATTTTAAAAAAATTAAAAATAAAATATTATGATCCAACCATATGCGTCACAATTATTTTTAGAAAAAATAATTTTTATCAAATATAATTATCAAATAAAATTATTGCGATGTAAATCAGAGCGTCGCGATATTTTTAAAAAATAAACTATGTTAAATAGCGATGCATTAGCGACGTAATAAACTAGAAAATTAAAAAAAATTTTTAAAATTACGACGCATGTATTGCATCGCAATATTTTTAGAAAAAAATATTTTTTATCAAATATAATTATCAAATAAAAATATTACGACGTATTAGCAACGCATTTTTTTAGAAAATAAAAAAAATTTCTGCCGGATATTGCCGCCAAATTAGCGACTCATTAGCGACGCAATTATTTGCGTCGCTAATTTTCCTAAAAAATAATAAAAAAACCCAAATTAGCGACAGATTAGTGACGCATAATTGCGTCGCTAATTCATAATAAATTTTAAAAAAAATTACGGAGGGATTAGCGATGCAAAATTGCGTCGCTAATCCCTAATATATAAACTTAGTTGCGCCTGGCCACCCCCCCGCCTCTTCTTCCTCTTCTTACCCTAACCCGCCGCCGTCCCCTCATCCGGCTCCCTCCGCCCCTCCTCCGGTGCTCGGAACCATCGGCAGCAGCCCCCCCTATTGATCCAATTATTGATTTTGATGATTAAAAAAGATTTGAGTATATTCATTTTATTAATAATCGATTTAACAAGTGTTTTAGGGCTTAAAAATCTTTGATCAATCAAAAGACATAAAGAAACATGTTTTGAATCAATTGCCAAAAGCAAGTTTCAAAATTCAGAGTCTGGAGTCGACACCTAGGAGATCTGGAGCCGACCCCATGGCCAATCAAATGTCTTTCTGATTTTTGGCACGGTCCGGAGCCGACACCCAAAGTTTCGGAGTCGACACTTACAGTGTCTGGAGACGACTCCGATGCGGGAACAGAACTCGTGTTTTTGACTACTCTGGAGCCGATACTTACAGTCTTTCGGAGCCGACTCCCGAATGTGGCGAGTCAACACTCAACTTTTTCGGAGCCGACTCCTCAATGAACTCTTTACTTTCTATTTTTGGATAACCGACTTGGAGCCAACACCTGAAAAGTTGGAGCCGACTCCAACCTGTCAGGAACGGATTTTTAAAATGTCAGATCAGCTCAAACGGTAATATTTTCATTTCACCTAACTTCTAACGGATATATTTGTATGGACAAACTTTTCAGGTACATTCCAACGGCTAGTTTCTCACCAAAAATATGGATTAAGAGAAATCTATAAAAGGGGGAGAACGCTCGTTTGAAAAAAAAGGAAAAAAGGAAAAAAAAATATAGTGAAAATAAATAAAAAATCCGAGAAGTCTTGAGCTTGAAATCAAAGAGAAAAGAGTCCAAGTTCAAATCCATATACTCCAGAAAGCTCAAAGAGAAATCGAAGGCATTCAAAATCAAAAATCGGAGGATTTCCAAAAAAGAAGAAAAAGAAGCCAAAAGCCATGTTCTGTGATTTTCCAACTTCTCATCTGCAACATTTGCAAAGAATCCGAGCTGAGGCCTGATTCAACATCTCCAAAGAGAAGAGGAAAAAAAGAAAAGCTCAAATCCAATCTGCTTCAAATAGGCTTTTCTAACCTTGTTCATTTACATGGAATATTTGCTCATTTAAGGAGCTGTTTATTATTATAAACACTTTTCTTACTTGTTTTTGCTAATTCAATCAGGGGGATTGAATTAGTGAAGGTAGTATACCTCGGGGCAAGCTAGATTAGCTTGTGTTTGGGTTTTGTGCTGGTGAGCCCGGAAAACCAGCTGGGTTCATTGTGATCTCGGGAAAAAACAAGTTCTGAGTTGTGAGCTTGTAAAATAACTCGACTGTAATCAAGAGGATTATAGTGTGGACCCAAGTGGATCTTGGGAGTGGACGTAGGTGTTGGATACACTAAACCACTATAAAATCTTTGTGTTTGCCATGCTTTGATTATCTCTCTCTCTATCTCTTTGTTTGTGATTAATATTCGCTTTGCACTTAATTTTATTTATCTCAAAGCCAATCGTTTTCAAAGGTTAAATTTTTTAAGAACCCAATTCATCCCCCCCTCTTGGGTTGCCATCTAGGCTAACAATTGGTATCAGAGCAAGTGCTCATTTGAATTTGGTTTAACGATCAATAGCTAAAGATCCAAATGGCAGCTCAAGCTAGTTCATCTTATTTAGAAGGTCAATCCACTAATCGACCTCCTTTGTTTAATGGAACTAATTATGGTTATTGGAAAGCTAGGATGAAAATTTTTATTCAAGCACTTGATTATGACTTATGGGGTATCATAGTTAATGGTCCACACACACCCACAATCAGAGTAGATAACATGGTGATTCCTAAGCCGAAAATGGAATAGAATGAACATGATAAAAATTTGGCACAACTTAATGCCAAGGCTATGAATGTTTTATATTGTTCATTAGATGCAAATGAATTTAATCGAATTTCTACATGTATTTCCATGAAAGAAATTGGGATAGATTAGAGGTTACCCATGAAGGTACAAATCAAGTTAAAGAATCAAAGATTAATATTTTAGTGCATAAATATGAATTGTTCAGCATGGAACAAACTGAAACCATCACATGCATGTACACAAGATTCATTGATATTGTAAATGGTTTGAAAAGTCTTGGTAAGACTTACACTAACTCTGATTTGGTTCATAAAATTCTTAGGTCACTTCCAAGATCCTGGGAAGCGAAGGTGACTGCTATCCAAGAAGCCAAGAACCTAAATGTTTTACCTTTGGAAGAGCTACTTGGATCCTTGATGACTCATGAGTAACTATGAAACAACATCAAGAGGAGGAAGTCAAGAAGAAGAAGACAATTGCTCTTGAAGCTGCAGAAAGTGAGGAGAGCTGCGGTGATAGTGATGATGATGAAGAGATTGCACTCCTTGCTAAAAAATTTAAGAAATTCATGCAAAGAAGGAGACCCTTCCACAAGAAAAAATCTGGAACAAAAATGGAAGGAGAAAAAGAGAAAGAGAAGGACAAAGAAAAAGAGAAAGAGCCCTTGATTTGTTATGAGTGCAAGAAATCAGGGCATTTCAGATATGATTGTCCTCAATTAAAGAAAGTTTACAAGAAGAAGAAGAAAGCCTATGTTGCAACCTGGGGTGATAGCGAAGAATACTCTTCCGAGGAGGAACAAAAGAAGTTGCCAACATTTGCTTTATGGCGAACAACGACGAGGTAAGTACTAAAACCCTTTAGGATGATTTTACATTTGATGAATTATATGAAGCTTTCAATGAATTAATAAGTAATTTTAAGGTTCTGAAAAAGAAGAACAAATCTTTAAAAATTAACAATTTAAATCTTGCCCAAGAGAAGAATAAATTAGTCCATGAAGTTGAAAAATTGAAATCAGAAAATAAAGTTTTGATTGAAGAAGAAGGATCAATTTTCAAAGAAAATGATAGATTAAAGAAGGAAGTTGAAAAATATAAAAATATTATTGATAAATTTATATATAGTTCTGAAAAACTTAATTTATTATTGACTAATCAAAAAGCTATATTTGATAAGGCTGGATTAGGTTATAGACCTAACATAAAACAAAAATATATCAAAAACTTCTTTAGAAAAGAACAAGATAAAGATGAAGTTTTATGTCATTATTGTAACAAGAAAGGCCACAAATCCTATGAATGTAATGCAAGAAAAAGAAACAAGAAATTAATTGCTAAAGGAAAGAAAATATGGGTTCCAAAAGGAACTATCTCTATTGCTACTAACCATGAAGGACCCAAGAAGGCTTGGGTACCTAAATATAAGATTTGATCATTTTTGCAGGAGTGTCTTGCGGCCAAAAGATCAAAGTGAAAGTGGTATCTCGATAGTGGCTGCTCAAGACACATGACGGGTGACAAGGATCAATTCATCACCCTTGAGAGCAAAAGAGGAGGAGTTGTTACGTTTGGTGACAATGGCAAAGGCCAGATCATGGGATTTGGTAAAATTAAATAACTCCCTCCACATTTATTGAAAATGTCCTATATGTTAATGGTTTGAAGCATAATCTAATTAGTATTAGCCAATTGTATGATAAAGGTTTCAAAGTATCATTTGAAGCTTCTATTTGCACTGTTTCTAATCCCATTGATAATAGCATTATATTTACTCGAAATAGAAATGGCAATGTATACTTGATTGATTTAGACAATTTGTCTACTGGTAATCATTGCTTAGTTGCTAATAATGCTAATATAAATGAGATTGGATGGCTGTGGCATCGTAGATTGGGTCTTGCAAGCACACACCTAATTTCAAAATTAATTAGAATGGATTTAGAAAAAGGTCTTCCACAACTAGATTTTGAAAATAACAAAATTTACGATGCATGTCAATTTGGAAAGCAAACTAGAAACTCTTTCAAAACTAAAAACATTGTTTCCACTTCTAGGCCACTTGAACTACTTCACATGGATCTCTTCGGGCCTACTAGAACCACTAGTTTAGGATGAAAGAAATATGGTCTTGTGATTGTAGATGATTATTCTAGATACACTTGGGTATTATTTTTAGCTCATAAAGATGAGACCTTTCCATTATTTTTGAAATTCTTCAAGAGGTCACAAATGAAAAAAACAACACCATAGTGTCTCTTAGAAGTATCATGGCACTGAATTTAAAAATTATTTATTTGAAAACTTTTGCATTGAAAATGGCATCCATCATAATTTTTCAGCACCTAGAACACCACAACAAAATGGAGTTGTAGAAAAAAAAAAAAAGGACTTTAGAAGACATGGCCCGTACCATGCTATGTGAAAGCAACCTATCAAAGTACTTTTTGGCGGAAGCTATAAACGCAGCATGTTACATTCTTAATAGAGCTTTAATTAGGCCAATCCTTAAGAAAACTCCTTATGAACTATGGAATAATAGAAAACCAAACATAAGTTATTTTCATGCATTTGGTTGTAAATGTTTCATTCATAATAATGGTAAAGATAATCTAGAAAAATTTGATGCAAAATCAGATGAAGGCATATTCTTAGGATATTCAACATCTAGTAAAGCCTATAGAGTGTTTAACAAAAGAAACTTAATTGTAGAAGAATCTATTCATGTAGTTTTTGATGAATCTTTAGCATCGAGTTCTGGAAAGATTGATGAAGAAGAAGATACAAATATTAGAAAGGGACATTAAAAAATTAAATATAGATGTATCTTTAGATCATGAACAAAAAGCTAAAGATAATGATTCTCCTAGTGTTGATGTTGTTGATGCAAATCATAATGATGTAGATCTTCTAGAGATTGGAGATATGCCTATGGTCATCCAAAAGAATTAATTATAGGTGATCCACTCAAGGAGTAAGAACTAGATCATCAATGAGAAACATCAATAATCATCTTGCATTTGTATCTCAAATTGAACCTAAAACTATTGAAGAGGCTGAAAAAGATAATAATTGGATGTTAGCTATGCAAGAAGAATTAAATCAATTTACTAGGAATAATGTCTGGACCCTTGTTGATAGACCTAAAGATCATTCTGTTATAGGATCAAAATGGGTATTTAGAAATAAATTGGATGAAAATGGCATAGTAATTAGAAACAAAGCTAGATTAGTCGCAAAAGGATATAATCAAGAAGAAGGAATTGATTTTCATGAAACTTTTGCACCTGTAGCTAGATTAGAAGCAATTAGATTATTATTCACTTTTGCATGTCATATGCATATCAATTTATTTCAGATGGATGTTAAAAGTGCATTTTTAAATGGATTTATAAATGAGGAAGTTTTTGTTGAACAACATCCTGGTTTTGAAGATCATGAATTTCAAATCATTTTTTAAATTGCACAAAGCACTATATGGTTTAAAACAAGCACCTAGAGCTTGGTATGAAATATTAAGTAAATTTCTGATTGAAAATGATTTTACAAGAGGAAATATTGATAAAACACTATTTTTGAAAAGAAAAGACAAGGATTTATTAGTAGTACAAATATATGTTGATGATATTGTATTCGGTGCTACTAATAATCTTTTATGTCAAGAATTTGCTAAGTTAATGCAGGTGAGTTCGAAATAGCATGATGGGAGAACTCAATTTTTCCTAGGACTTCAAATCAAGCAAAGCAAAGAGGGGATTTTCATCAATCAAGCAAAATACACAAAGAACTTCTTAAGAAGTTTGGAATGTAGCAATTAAACCCCTTGGAATACCTATGAGTCCTTCATGCAAATTAGACAAAGATGAAGATGGTAAGAAAGTAGATCAAAAATATTATAGAGGTATGATCGGATCTCTTCTTTACCTAACAGCTAGTAGACCAGATATAATGTTTGCTGTTTGTTTATGTGCTAGATTTCAATCTGAACCTAAAGAATCTCATTTAATTGCTGTAAAAAGAATCTTGAGATATCTAAATGGAACTAAAAATGTAGGTTTATGGTATTCTAGAGACTCAACATTGAATTTGATTGCATATTCTGATTCTGACTATACTGGATGTAAACTAGATAGAAAAAGTACAAGTGGTGCATGTCAATTCTTAGGAAGTAACTTAATCTCTTGGTTTAGCAAAAGAAAAATTCGGTTGCATTATCAACTGCTGAAGCAGAATATGTTGCAGCTAGAAGTTGCTGTGCTCAAATCCTTTAGATTAAGCGATAACTCGAAGATTACGACATAACACTTGATAAAACTCCTTAGATATGATAACACAAGTGCAATAAATTTAACTAAAAATCCAATTCAACATTCAAGAACAAAACACATTGAAATTAGATATCACTTTATAAGAGAACATGTAGCTAATAATGAAATTTATCTTGATTATGTTAATACTGAAGATCAATTAGCTGATATTTACAAAACCCTTGAGTGAAGAGAGATTTTGTTATCTTAGAGGTGAATTAGGGATTTGTGACCCTTTGGAATGATTTTGAAACTTTAAGGAATGACTATCTAGATTCCTTTTAATTTCTTAAAATTCTTTCATAATTTTAAGGACAATTTATCTAGTCATTCAGGTAATTTGATTCTTCATATTCCAAAGATTTTTTCAAAATTTATTGACCCTATTTTGATAAGTTTTGGATGTTTGAAACTCATTTTTTTAAACTGTCAGTGGAGTCGACACCTCAGTTTGAGGAGTCGACATATCTTCTGTGTCGCTCTCGGTCCTTGACCTTGGAGCCGACACCCATATAAGTGGAGCCGACTCCAGTTCGAGCGCTAACTGTGTTAGTGACTTGGAGTCGACACCCGACTTTGCGGGAGTCGACACCTGGGGGTCCCAAGTTGATGTTATTAGGGCAGAGTCGACACCTCCATCATTTCAATAGACCCCAATCCCTTTCCAAACTCTCTCAAAACTTTTCCAAGCCAAATTCTCCTTAAATCGAATATTCCCAAGGACTTAATGGCACCAAAGCAGAGAGGATCAGTTCTTGGAGCGCCCGTGACCACCGAAAAACTCACGACAAGGCATCCCGTCCGCGAGCCATCTCCGAGCGAAGATTTCTCTACTCCTTCAGATAATCCTGGTCCCTCATCTCCTCAGGTAGACACCTTAGTCGGGAGAGTGATTACAATGGGTAGAAAAGTTGATTTTGAATTTTTTGAGTCCGAGGGTTTTTCAATTGGAAATCAAATCAAAGAGCTAGGTTGGGACAAAGTATGTTCATTGGATGTTCCCACCTATCCGGCCCTAGTCAAAGAATTTTACTTCAATTTGTCAAGGGTGACGGTGGGATTGTGAGTTCTGTTAGAGGGAAAAGAGTCCACCTTACTTTTCAAAAGCTAGGAAATCTTCTGGGCATTCCTATCACTGGATTAACAGCTGATATTCATAGTGAGAGGTCTGATGCACTATCAAGGATGTTGGGTAGAGAGGTTTCTGAATTTGAAGAGGTTAGGGCAAATCAATTACCCTTGGAGCTTAGGCTACTTCATAATATTTGCAGTAGGATTTTATTCCCTAAGACTGGCCAATTTGAGTACGTCTCGGAGCGAGACATTGTGGTGATGGACAGTGTTTTAACAGGTCAGCCTATTAACCTTGCTGCAATGATGATTTTCTACATGGCCGAGGCTGGAGGAAAAAGGAGATCTTCACTGCCCTATGGTATGATTCTAACTATGGTCTTCAGGAGCCAAGGAATTATGATTTCTGACAGTGAGCCTTCAAAGAACCTTAGGCATACTGATTATTATAGTTTGGCTACTGTGCACCGGATGGGCTTTGTTAAGATTAATGGACAATGGGAAAAGAAAGGCAGTCTGGATGAGAGAGCCCCTGAGCTTAGATCTTTGCACCATCTGAGGCTGGTCCTTCTGCGAGGCATCCTTCTCCAGAGCCCAGCAGATCTGCTCCTGCTCCTGCTCCTGCTCCAGTTCCTGTTCAGCTACCTATGTCTTCTGTCGGATTTTCTGATGTTCAGATAGAGCAACTCAAGAGTTTATTTGCTACTCAAAAGGAAGAAATGAAGACAGAGTTTGATAGTTAGTTTATGAATTTGAAAGAGACCCTTTACTCTTTGGATGATCGCATTAGTAAGATTGAATCCACTCTTGGTTCCTCTGCTGAATCTGTTGACCCAATTATTGATTTTGATGATTAATAAAGGAATTGAGTATATTTATTTGATTACTAATGGATTTGAGAAGTGTTTCAGGAGTTAAAATTATTGGATCAATTTAAATGAATTAAGAAACATGTTTTGAATCAAATGCAAAACTTCAATTTCAAAGTTTCAGAACCTGGAGTCGACACCTAGAATCCCTGGAGCCGACCCCATGGCCATTCAAATTTTATTCTGATTTTTGATACGGTCCAGAGCTGACACCCAGAGTTTCGGAGCCGACACCCAGAGTTTCAGAGTCGATACTTACAGTGTCTGGAGCCGACTCCGATGCGGGGACAGAACGTTGATTTTTTGAGCATCCTGGAGCCGACAGACACAGTATTCGGGAGCCGACACCTGACGATGGCGAGCCGACACTTACTTTTTCGGAGCCGACTCCTCAACGAACTCAGAAATTTCTATTTTTGGAAAAACGATCTGGAGCCGACACCTGAAAAGTTGGAGCCGACTCCAACCTGTCTGGGACAAAAATTTAAATTGCCAGATCAGCTCTAACGGTAATATTTCTTTTTACCTAATTTCTAACGGATATATTTTATTTACAGGTACACTCCAACGGCTAGTTTCCTTTCCAAAACGGATTAAAAGAAATCTATAAAAAGGGGAAAACACCCGTTTGAAAAGACAACGAAAAATAGAAAAAATTTCAAATCAAAAATCCGAGAAAGTTTGAGCCTAAATCTCAAGAGAAAAGCATTCAAACTCAAATCCTTCCACTCCAAAAAGCTCAAAGAGGAATCCAAGGCGCCCAAATCAAAAATTCGGTGGATTTCCCAAATTGAAGAAAAAGCTCTGTTCTTCCATTTCCAATCTTCTCAACTGCAACGACTATGAGGGATTAAAGCTGAGGCTTGATTCATTATTCCAAAGGGAGAAGAGGAAAAGAAGAAAAGAAGAAAAGCTCAAATTCAATCTCCAAACAGGCTTTTCTAAACTTGTTTACTTTATTTTGAATATTTGCTCAACTAAGGAGCTGTGAATCATTGTAAAACATTCTTATATTTGTTTGTGCTAGTTCTATCAAGGAGATTGAACTAGTGGAGGTTGTTAACCTCGGGTCAAGCTAGATTAGCTTGAGTTTAGGGTTTTGTGCTGGTGAGCCCGAAAAACGGACTGGGTTCGTTGTGATCCCGGAGGAAAAACAACAAGTTGTGAGTTGTGCTCTTATAAAACAACTCGGCTGTAATCTAGTTAGTTATAGTGTGGACCCAAGTGAATCTTGGGAGTGGACGTAGGTGTTGGATACACCGAACCACTATAAAATCTTGTGTTTGTCGTGCATTCATTATCTCTATCTTTATCTCCTTGTTTGTGCCTTATATTTGCATTGCAATTAATTTCATTGGTCTTAGAGCAGATAATTTTTTAAAAAGGTTAAATTTTTTAAAGAACCCAATTCACCCCCCCTCTTGGGTTGCCATCTGGGCCAATAATTGGTATCAGAGCAAGTGCTCATTGTTTATTTGATCACACGATCAAGAGCTAAAGATCCAAATGGCAGCTCATGTTGGATCATTTGCCGAAGGTCATTCTACAAATAGACCTCCCTTATTTAATGGTTCCAACTATTCATATTGGAAAGCAAGAATGATGATATTCATTCAAGCTTCTGATTATGAATTATGGGGTGTTATAACTAATGGACCAGTACACCCACACACATTGTTGATTGCACTATTGTTCCGAAGCCCGAAAGGGATTGGAATGATAATGATAGGAAAATGGCACAGCTCAATGCTAAGGCCATGAATGTCTTATATTGTTCATTAGATGCTAATAAATTTAATCGCATTTCTACATGTAATTCCACAAAAGAGATTTGGGATAGATTAGAGGTTACCCATGAGGGTACAAACCAAGTAAAAGAATCTAAAATAAATATTCTTGTTCATAAATATGAATTATTTAGCATGGAGCAAACTGAAACTATAGCTTGCATGTACACTAGATTTACCGATATTGTGAATGGTTTGAAAAGTCTTGGAAAAACCTATACTAATTCTGAACTTGTTCGTAAAATTCTTAGGTCACTTCCAAGGACTTGGGAAGCAAAGGTGACAGCAATCCAAGAAGCCAAGGACCTCAACACATTACCCCTGGAGGAGCTACTTGGATCCTTGATGACTCATGAGCTAACCATAAACAACATCAAGAGGAGGAAGTCAAGAAAAAGAAGACTATAGCTCTTAAGGCTGCAGAAAATAAGGAAAGCTGCAGTGATAGTGAAGAAGATGATGATGAGACAGCTCTTCTAGCAAGAAAATTCAAAAAATTCATGGAAGAAAGAGACCCTTCCAAAAGAAGAAATCTGGATTTAAGATGGAAGGAGAAAAAGAAAAGAAAAGGACAAGGACAAGGAGAAAGACCCTTGATTTGTTATTAAGAAACCA
>UESW01001738.1:441219-509480 GCA_900491605.1 Calamus simplicifolius | reverse complement strand
CTCTGATTATGCTGGATGTAAATTAGATAGAAAAAGCACAAGTGGAGCATGTCAATTCTTAGGTAGTAACTTAATCTCTTGGTTTAACAAAAAGCAAAATTCGGTTGCATTATCTACTGCTGAAGCAGAATATGTTGCAGCTGGAAGTTGCTGTGCTCAAATCCTTTGGATTAAGAGACTTGAAGATTATGGCATAACACTTGATAAAACTCCAATTAGATGTGATAACACAAGTGCAATAAATCTAACTAAAAATCCAATTCAACATTCAAGAACAAAACACATTGAAATTAGATATCATTTTATAAGAGAACATGTAGCTAATAATGAAATTTGTCTTGAATATGTTAATACTGAAGAACAATTAGCTGATATTTTAAAACCTTTGAGTGAAGAGAGATTTTGTTATCTTAGAGGTGAATTAGGGATATGTCACCCTTTGGATGATTTTAAAACTATAAGGAATGACTTTCTAGATCTATATTAATTTCTTGATATTCCTTTCATAATTTTAAGGACAAATTATCTAGTCATATGAGGTATTTGATTCTTAATACTCCAAAATTTTATCAAGATTTTATAAAATATATTTTGACAAGTTTCAGATGGTTGAATTTTAATTATTTTTCTCTGAAACTGTCATTGGAGTCGACACCTCAGAATGAGGAGTCGACACCTCTGACTGTGTCGCTCTTGGTCCCTGACCTTGGAGCCGACACCCGTGTAAGTGGAGCCGACTCCAGTTCGAGCTGACTGTGTTAGCGATTTGGAGTCGACACCCAACTTTTGGGAGTCGACACCTGGGATTCCAAAATCGATTTATTAGGGCAGAGTCGACACCTAGTCATTTTGTTACTCTTCGAATCCTCCACCAAATCCCTCCAAAACTCTTCCAAAACCTCCCCATCTCTAATTCCACTTCTCTCAAGCCTTCTACGGATTCAATGGCGCCTAAGAGGAGAGGTTCGGTGATTGGAGTGACCGTGGTGACCGGGAAGCATTCCGTAAGGCGACCCGTCGCGAGCCATCTCCAAGTGAAGATTCCTCCACCGATTCAGACAATCCTAAGCCACTTCACCTCAGGTAGATACCCTAGCAGGGAGGGTAATCACTATGGGAAGAAAAGTTGATTTCAAACTTTTTGAATCCGAGGGTTTTTCGATTAGTAGGCAACTTAAGGAGCTTGGATGGGATCAAGTATGTTCTCTTGATGTTCCTACTTACCCAGCTCTAGTAAAGAATTTTACTTTAATTTAGCAAGAGGAGATGATGGTTTAGTAAGCACTGTTATAGAAAAACGGATTCACCTTACATTTCACAAATTAGGAAATCTCCTGAGCATCCCCATTACTGGATTAGCTGCTGATGTGCACAGTGAGAGATCAGCTGCCCTATCAAGGATGTTAGGGAGAGAGGTTACTGAATTTGAGGAAATTAGGGCTAATCAGTTGCCCTTGGAATTAAGGTTGTTACACAACATTTGCAGTAGAATTTTGTTTCCGAAGACCGGACGTTTTGAGTATGTCTCCGAGCGGGACATTGTTGTGATGGATAGTGTATTGACCGGTCAGCCATTAATCTAGCTGCTATGATGATTTTACATGGCTGAGGCTGGAGGAAAGAGAAGATCGTCACTACCCTACGACATGATCTTAACTATGGTATTCAGAAGCCAAGGGGTTGTAATTTTGGATAATGAACCCTCCAAGAGCCTAAGACATACTGATTATTATAGCTTGGCCACTTTGCATCGAATGGGATTTGTTAAAATTAATGGTCAGTGGGAAAGGAAAGGGAACTTGGATGAGAGAGTCCCCGAGCCTAGACATTCTGTATCTTGTGAGGCTGGTCCGTCTATGAGGATTCCATCTCCGCATCCTAGTAGTCCTGCTCTTGCTCCTGTCCCAGTACCAGTGATTCCATCTACTTCATCTACTTCTTCAGTCGGATTTTTAGACCTTCAATTAGAGCAACTTAGAAATCTTCTTGCTGCTCAGAAGGACAAATTAAAGACTGAGTTTGACAACAAATTTATGAATCTTAAAGAAACTCTTTATTCATTAGATGATCGGATTGCCAAAATTGAATCAACTCTTAGCTCTTCTACTGTATCTTTAAGTGGTGATTTGAAGAACATCTTTGAAGAACTTAAAGACATTTGTGGAAGATTTTGAAACCTATTCAAAGAGCAATGCCGAGTTACAAGATAAAATTATCACTGCTTGTACGTTTGTTGATGAAAGACTAAAAGACTACGTCAAGCTTCAGACTGAAGGAATGCAGAAGATTGTAGATCATTTAACAAGGATTATTAGAACTAATTTTTGATCTTCATGTAATGATGTAATGAACTTTGATGTAATGGAAATACAATCTTGATGTAATGAAAGTTTAATTTTGATATAATGAAAGTTTTTGATATGATGATGTGCAGTTTAATGTAATGTCAAAGTTCAGTTCCATTTTGTAATACTTTTGATGCAATGAAATTACCTTTTGATCTATCAATTTTATCTTATGACTTAAATTCTTTTTTTTCTTTTTGTTGATTACAAAAAAGGGGGAGAAAGTTATGTCGTATATGCATTGGTTAGTATGTGATTGAAATAGTAAGAATACTTGTTTGAAATTGTTTAAAGCTTATTTGATTAGTATAAAGTTTGTTTGAAATTGCATAAATCTTAAGTATCAAAGGAAGAACAATTGATAATTTGAACTTCATAGGGGGAGCTACCTCATTCAGGGGGAGCCCACTTGTGAAGGTCATTTCCTTAAAATTTAATTTAAGAATACTATGCATATACTCAATGTTTTTATAATCATCAAAAAGGGGGAGATTGTTGACCCAATTATTGATTTTGATGATTAATAAAGGAATTGAGTATATTTATTTGATTACTAATGGATTTGAGAAGTGTTTCAGGAGTTAAAATTATTTGATCAATTTAAATGAATTAAAGAAATGTGTTTTGAATCAAATGCAAAACTTCAATTTCAAAGTTTCAGAACCTGGAGCCGACACCTAGAATCCCTGGAGCCGACCCCATGGCCATTCAAATTTTATTCTGATTTTTGATACGGTCTGGAGCCGACACCCAGAGTTTCGGAGCCGACACCCAGAGTTCAGAGTCGACACTTACAGTGTCTGGAGCGACTCCGATGCGGGGACAGAACGTTGATTTTTTTGAGCATCCTGGAGCCGACACACACAATATTCGGGAGCCGACACCTGACGATGGCGAGCCGACACTTACTTTTTTGGAGCCGACTCCTCAACGAACTCGAAAATCTAGAGCCGACACCTGAAAAGTTGGAGCCAACTCCAACCTATCTGGGACAAAAATTTAAATTGCCAGATCAGCTCTAACGGTAATATTTCCTTTTTACCTAATTTCTAACGGATATATTTTGTTTACAGGTACACTCCAACGGCTAGTTTCCTTCCCAAAACGGATTAAAAGAAATCTATAAAAAGGGAAAAACACCCGTTTGAAAAGAGACGACGAAAAATAGAAAAAATTTCAAATCAAAAATCCGAGAAAGTTTGAGCCTGAATCTCAAGAGAAAAGCATTCAAACTCAAATCCTTCCACTCCAAAAAGCTCAAAGAGGAATCCAAGGCCCAAATCAAAAATTCGGTGGATTTTCCAAATTGAAGAAAAGCTCAGTTTCTTCCATTTTCAATCTTCTCAACTGCAATGACTGTGAGGGATTAAAGCTGAGGCTTGATTCATCATTCCAAAGGGAGAAGAGGAAAAGAAGAAAAGAAGAAAAGCTCAAATTCAATCATCTCCAAACAGGCTTTTCTAAACTTGTTTACTTTATTTTGAATATTTGCTCAACTAAGGAGCTGTGAATCATTGTAAAACATTCTTATATTTGTTTGTGCTAGTTCTATCAAGGGGATTGAACTAGTGGAGGTTGTTAACCTCGGGTCAAGTAGATTAGCTTGAGTTTAGGGTTTGTGCTGGTGAGCCCGAAAAACCGGCTGGGTTCGTTGTGATCCTGGAGGAAAAACAACAAGTTGTGAGTTGTGCTCTTGTAAAACAACTCGGCTGTAATCTAGTTGGTTATAGTGTGGACCCAAGTGAATCTTGGGAGTGGACGTAGGTGTTGGATACACCGAACCACTATAAAATCCTTGTGTTTGTCGTGCATTCATTATCTCTATCTTTATCTCCTTGTTTGTGCTTTATATTTGCATTGCAATTAATTTCATTGGTCTTAGAGCAGATAATTTTTAAAAAGGTCAAATTTTTTAAAGAACCCAACTCACCCCCCCCCTCTTGGGTTGCCATCTGGGCCAACAGAATCCTTAAAGACTGATCTCAAGAACATTTGAAGAACTTAAGGATATTTGTGGAGACTCAGAAACCTACTCCAAATGCAATGCTGAGCTTCAGGATAAGATTATGACTGCATGTGCATTTCTTGATAGAAGATTAAAAGAATTTGTAGGGACTCAGAGTGAAGGATGGGAAGAATTTTAGAACATTTACAAAGGATTATTAGAACTAATCTGTGATTATCATGTAATGAAGTATAGGTTTTTGATGCAATGAAGTATAGGCTGTTGTTTGATGTTTTATCTTGAAATCTTAATGTAATGATGTATAGTTTGATGTTTGACAAAGTTCAATTTCATTTTGTAATGCTTGACTCTTATCAGATATTTAATGAATCTTTTGATCATTGAAAAATTGTTTGATCTATCAATTTTGTCATTTTACTTAACTCTTCTTGATCTTTTGTTGATTACAAAAAAGGGGGAGAGTTATGTAGTTATGTCGTATATGCATGAATGTAAAATCCTAATCATATATGCATTGTAAAACAAAAAGAGAAACATTGGTTTAAATAAGCATAGTTAAAATTGATATCTACCTTTTTGGTATCAAACACTATATTTTCAGTTAAAAGGAAGCACAATTGTTAAATTAAACTTCATAGGGGGAGCTACCTTATTCAGGGGGAGCTTACCTATGAGGATCACATATTTGAAAATTTTGATTTAAGAACTCTATGTTTACTCATGCATATACTCAATGTTTTTATAATCATCAAAAAGGGAGAGATTGTTGACCCAATTATTGATTTTGATGATTAATAAAAGATTTGAGTATATTCATTTTATTACTAATAGATTTAACAAGTGTTTCAGGGCTTAAAAATCTTTGATCAATCAAAAGACATAAAGAAACGTGTTTTGAATCAATTGCCAAAAGAAAGTTTCAAAATTCAGAGCCTGGAGTTGACACCTAGGAGATCTGGAGCCGACCCCATGGCCAATCAATTATCTTTCTGATTTTTGGCACGGTCTGGAGCCGACACCCAGAGTTTCAGAGCCAATACCCAAAGTTTTGGAGTCGACACTTACAGTGTCTGGAGCCGACTCCGATGCGGAACAGAACGCATGTTTTTTGACTACTCTAGAGCCGACACTTACAGTCTTTCGGAGCCGACTCCCGAATGTGGCGAGTCGACACTCAACTTTTTCGGAGCCGACTCCTCAACGAACTCTTTACTTTCTATTTTTGGATAACCGACTTGGAGCCAACACCTGAAAAGTTGGAGCCGACTCCAGCCTATCAGGAACGGATTTTTAAAATGCCAAATCAGCTCAAACGGTAATATTTTCGTTTCACCTAACTTCTAACGGATATATTTTGTGGAAAAACTTTCTAGGTACATTCCAACGGCTAGTTTCTCACCAAAAACATGGATTAAGAGAAATCTATAAAAGGGGAAGAATGCTCATTTGAAAAAAAAGGAAAAAAGGAAAAAAAATAGAGTGAAAACAAATCAAAAATCCGAGAAGTCTTGAGCTTGAAATCAAAAGAAAAGAGTCCAAGTTCAAATCCATCTACTCCAGAAAGCTCAAAGAGAAATCCAAGGCATTCAAAATCAAAAATCGGAGGATTTCCCAAAAAGAAGAAAAGAAGCCAAAAGCCCTGTTCTATGATTTTCCAACTTCTCATCTGCAACATTTGCAAAGAATCTGAGCTGAGGCCTGATTCAACATCTCCAAAGAGAAGAGGAAAAGAAGAAAAGAAGAAAAGCTCAAATCCAATCTGCTTCAAACAAGCTTTTCTAACCTTGTTCATTTACATGGAATATTTGCTCATTTAAGGAGCTGTTTGTTATTGTAAACACTTTTCTTACTTGTTTTTGCTAATTCAATCAGGGGATTGAATTAGTGGAGGTAGTATACCTCGGGGAAAGCTAGATTAGCTTGTGTTTGGGTTTTATGCTGGTGAGCCCGAAAAACCAGCTGGGTTTGTTGTGATCCCGAGGAAAACAACAAGTTCTGAGTTGTGAGCTTGTAAAACAACTCGACTGTAATCAAGAGGATTATAGTGTGGACCCAAGTGGATCTTGGGAGTGGACGTAGGTGTTGGATACACCGAACCACTATAAAATCTTTGTGTTTGTCGTGCTTTGATTGTCTCTTTCTCTATCTCTTTGTTTGTGATTAATATTCGCTTTGCACTTAATTTTATTTATTTCAAAGCCAATCATTTTCAAAGGTTAAATTTTTAAAGAACCCAATTCACCCCCCCTCTTGTGTTGCCATCTGGGCCAACACCCCCCGGCGGCGTCCCCTATCTACCGAGGTAAGCCCCACCCCCCTCCCCTCCCCTCCCCAACCCCCCCCCCCCCCCCCGCCCTCCCATTTCCCACGGCGGTGGCCTGGCCACGGTGGCCAGGCCACCGTAAAAAAAAAATTGTTGGGGTGGGTTTTTACCCCACCCCTGAGGCGCCGGCCACGACGGTGGCCGTGGCCAGAGACGACGGCCATGGCTGCGGCTGTGGCGGCGATGGCCAGGCCACCGTTTTAAAAAAAATGTCGGGGTGGGGTTTTTCCCCCACCCCTGAGGTGCCGGCCACGGCCGCGGCCATGGCCGGCGGTGGCCTGGCCACGGTGTTCAGGCCACCGTTAAAAAAAAAAATTTGTCGGGGTGGGTTTTTCCCCCACCCCTGAGGCACCGGCCACGGTGGCGGCCGTGGCCAGCGGTGGCCTGGCCATGGTGGCCAGGCCACCGTTTTTAAAAAAAAATTTCGGGGTGGGGTTTTTGCCCCATCCCTGAGGCCACGGCCACGGTGGCGGCCGTGGCCGGTGGTGCCTGGCCACCATGGCCAGGCCACCATTTAAAAAAAAATGTCGGGATGGGGTTTTTCCCCCACCACTGAGGCGCCGGCCATGGTGGCGGCTGTTGCCGGCGGTGGCCTGGCCACGGTGGCCAGGCCATCGTATTTAAAAAAAAATTTGGGGTGGGGTTTTTGCCCCATCCCTGAGGCCACGGCCATGGCGGCGGCCATGGCCGGCGGTGGCCTGGCCACGGTGGCCAGGCCACCATTTTTTTTTAAAAAAAGTGTGAGGATAGGGTTTTTTTAAAATTTTGTTTCTTTAATTTATTTATGTTTATGAACTCAATTTTACATGTAATATTAGAGCAATTTGCATGTAATCTATAATCTTGTAATGCATAATTTGATATTTACATAATATTTGATATATTTAAAATTTATATATTTAGATTTATAAATGTCTTGTGTTATCGAATCTGTTTATTTATTGAAATATTGTTCATGATATATTATTAGAATGCTTATCATGCAATTTATATGGTTTTGATAGTTTAGATGATTAAATTTTTAATGAATTTATATTTCTTTATTACTTGTTATATTTTGGCTTAGCAAATTTTAAATATTTAGTTTTTAAATATTGTCACAATCATTTTCTTAGCAAATTAGAAAAAAAATTAGAATATTCATGTTCTTCAATTGAAAGAAATTTGATATAGATACCATAATTTGATATAATTCCTCAAATTCTAAACCAACCAATCAAAATAAATTCGATATCATGAAGGAAAAATGATATAGCTCATTTAGAACTAAATTTAATGCAAGAATATTAAATTTGATATAGTGAACTCAGATTCAAGTACTGATATAGTGAACCCAGATTCAAGTTCGTTCTTTGATTTTTCATATTATTTCTCACAGCACTATAACCTTTAGACCTGTTTGAGACTTTGTAAGACTTAGTCTTGCAAATTCTCAAATTGTCCTAGGACAGTTTGAGATTATTTTTTGCGATATGTTTGTCTACTATTCGTCATCGTTAGTTGAGATTGCAGTTTGTATATCCTCATACATTCTCCTAGTGTGGCATATAAGCCACATATTTAGGAGAACATAAGGGGAATTGCTACCGAAATTTCAATGTAAACGATGATAATTTCGAGCAGAATAACATATCGCATAAAATAATCTTGAATGGGATAGGGCCTTACCTAAGTCCTAGTGGAGTGAAAGTGGAATTCATTTAGGACACTTGCTTACTTGTGAAGTCTAATGATTGAACGGACCCTGGTCCTGGGCCTCGGTCCTGGATAGCACGTCAAGGATCCTAGCCATGGCCCGGCCTTGATTTATCGGTATAATTAAAGAGGCACAATATTTGTTATTTAGCTTAGATGCGTAAAGAATTAATCTATTGCTATAATGACTAATGTAAAATTAAATTGTTGTCTCCTTTAATGGTTTACCAGGAATTGTATAAGTTGGTCAAAAATGAGCGGGGCTCGCTCGTGGATGTATGTAAGGTTAAAAGATGGGTTGCTTAATCCAGATTTTCTGAATGGATTGGAAGAATTTATAGCATTTGCATGTAGTCAACCCGAATGGATGGATGGGCCTAGGATCAGGTGCTCCTGCAACTTACGCAAGTGTCAGAATAAAGCCTATAGAGATGTTGAAACTGTGAAGGTGCACTTGTGTAAAAAGGGGTTTGTTCCTGGGTACGATGTTTGGAACTGTCATGGTGAAACTGAGGAAATGTTTGCAGCTGTCACTAGCCAAGAAGTGTCAAATCCCATTGATGAACCATTTATGAATTTAAACACATACGAAGAAATGGTGATGAATGCATCGGGTAATGAATTCAACCAGAATACATTTATGGAAGAACCAAATCTAGATGTACAACAATTTTATGATATGTTGTGTTCTGCAAATCAAGAATTGTATCCTGGTTGTGAGAGTCATTCCCAATTGTCTATGGCTGCTCGATTGTTAAATATTAAGGCGGAACATCGATTATCAGAAAAGGTATTCAATGCTGTAGCTGGATTAATGAAGGAAGTTTTGCCAAATCATAATGTTGTAGCGGACAGTTTCTACTCAATGAAGAAGTTATTGCGTAGCCTTGGGCTCCCAGTTAATAAGATCGATTGTTGCTTGAACAATTGTATGATATATTGGGGTGAAGACTCAGAGCTGAGATAGTGTAAGATTTGCGGGCAATTGAGGTACAAAAATGGCAAAGGGGGAGCTAGTACAAGTAGGAGGAAAAGTGTACCTTACAAGAGGATGCATTACTTCCCTCTTACTCCACGCCTCAGAGATTATACAGATCTGAGGCTACAGCTGCTGATATGAGATGGCATGGAGAACATGAATCTAAAGAAGATGAAATGCGACATCCATCTGATTCAAAAGCTTGGAAGCATTTCAATGAAAATCATCCTGATTTCGCAGAAGAAATAAGGAATGTTAGATTAGGTCTTTTTACTGATGGCTTCCAACCGTTTGGTCAAGCGGGGCAACAATATTCATGTTGGCCTGTAATACTGATTGTATATAATCTTCCATCGTGAAAGTGCATGAAAGATACTACAATGTTTTTGATAGTTTTGGTTCCAGGACCATCAAATCCAAAAGAGAAGATTGATGTCTTCTTACAACCGCTGGTAGCCGAATTGAAAATGATGTGGGAAACAGGAGTCATAGCCTATGACATTTCTATAAAACAAAATTTCATCATGAGGGCTGCTTTGATGGACAATCAGTGACTTTCCGGCATATGCAATGTTGTCCAGTTGAAGCACTTCTGGGCGTCTGGCATGCCCTCATTGCATGTATGATTCAGATGCATTTACATTGCTAAAGAGTGGTAAGCAGTCATGGTTTGATAATCATAGAAAGTTCTTTCCTTCGAATCATCCTTATAGGCGGAACTTGATCGCCTTCCAGAAGAACAAAGCAGTCACAAAATTCGAACCGGTTAGGTCTGGCACATATATATTTGATACTATAGAGCATTTGGGGTTGAGGTATGCTTGGGAACCAGATGCAGATAGAATAAATGGCCATATGTAAAGAACATAACTGGAAGAAGCGGAGCATTTTTTGGGATTTGCCGTATTGGAGCACAAATCTCATCCGGCACAACTTGGATGTTATGCATATTGAGAAAATTTCTTTGATAACATATTTAACATGGTACTAAACATCCCGGGAAAAACCAAAGACACTGTAAAGTCGAGAGAAGAACTTAATCAGTATTGCAGAAGATGTGATTTGAGAAGGAATGCTGATGAGACCTATCCTAAAGCCTATTACACTCTTGACAACAATCTACGAGAAGTTTTATGTAACTGGATTAGAGGATTAAAATTTCCTGATGGTTATGCTTCAAATATGGTAGGTGTGTGGACATGCATAAGCTCAAGTTGTTTGGCATGAAGAGTCATGACAGTCATGTTTTCATGCAAACGTTCGGTTTCCTTCTGATGATAATGAAACTAAATCACAGTCCGATACAACATCGATGTTGAACCAATATTTCACGAAACAAATGACAATGATTAAAGATATATGTTCATTCAATTTTGATTATTTTTATAAGTGTTTAATTTTTGTATGTTTATTAATTATTCATAATTATATTGCATTGCATTAATCTTTAGTATTTACAGTATGACGGACCGAGGTAGATCCCCTGACGGACATAGCCCTGCTGCGTCACATCCCACTACCAGGCCTGACGCACGGACTTCCGCCTCTCCAGGCGTCGATGCTCACCCTGTATTTTCCTCTACCCGATCGGTGCAGACCTCTGAGAGTTCTTCTATGGTCGGTCGCACCGTACTTCAATTGGATGCCGATGGATGTAAGTATATACTAATTGTAACTATATGTTTATATTTTTAAGTTAATTACTTATTTTAATTAGTTTTTTTAATAGCTTTATTGAGCAGCATACTGTATCGAGCCGGATCAGCTCTATATTTCAGAGTCGTGCTGATCCTAGTGGCTACGATTGGCACCATGTATCTGCAGCCACGAGGGAGTTTTATTTTTCAGAGTTTCAGGTAAACTGTTTAAATGCATTTTATAACTGATATAAAATATTATTATCTTTATATATTCTGAAACTAACTGTTTATTTCAATGCAGAAAAAGTTTACGTGGGACCCTACCATCCATGATGCCATTAGGGCAGCATGGAATGCTCTTGCGGCTCCAACATGCTTTATCGTTGGAGGAGTTCGGGTGACCGTCCAAGGCATGTGCCGGAGGGTATTTGAGCCAGCTGGCATCAGGCATGGCAGTCCGAGGCATGGATCAGGAGGTCCACATCAGCCAGCACGAACCGCCGATCTGAGAAGGGCGATCGTGGCACGGGCCTCTCCTGTCACAGTGCTGGTTCCATTTCTATTCAGGAGCACATGCATCGTATGGTAAGAAACCATAAACAATTTAAATACTAATTTAGTCATTAACAAATACTTGCATTTATATTCTTTCTTCTGCTTTTGTAGTCCAAGCAGGAGGGCAGAGATCCTGGTGAGTTTCGTCTATTCAGGGCGACACACACCAGGAAGGACGGTTCCTGGGTCGATACACGATCACGGGAGATTGGGGTAAGAAATTAGATTTATATTTTATTTATTTAATTTCTAATATTTTATTTAGCTTTATATATTGATTCATTTGTCATTGATTTTATAACTCAAAGGCACGAGTCGAGGAGCTGCAGTCTTAGGCTTCGCAGGTCGACTCTACTGATGGGGGGCCGCCCGTCGAACTCTCACCAGAGGAGAGTCGACGTATGTTTTTGGACGCTGTTGGTGCCCAGCCGCGAGACCGTAGGGTCTATGGTTTGGGCACCAGAGCTTCCAAATATTTTTTCCATCAGGGCTCCAGTTCGTGTGGTTCTGGCGATATTCCTTCCGAGCAGATAGACGACATCCAGAGATCTATCAAGGAGGAAGTTCGCGAGGAGGTTCGGGAGGAGCTCTCAGAGATGAGAGAGCAGATGCGTCAGTTGCAGGATTTAGTTCGTCACCTGTCGCAGGGTTCATCCAGCCTCCGCAGCCTCCACAGCCGCCTGCAGACACATGTATTTTTTTTTTCACTACTTGATATATTTTTTTATTTTTTCTGTTTTGTATATGAAAATTTTACATAATTAATAAAATAAATTTTTATCTATTTTTAAAAATTTTGTAATGGTTGTTTTGGTCAATTACATTGTATTAGCAAGTTTAATTTATATTATTTAATTTTTTTAAATAAATAAATTAATTTACTTTAAAAATTAAAAATTAATTTATTTTGCTTTTTAAAAAAAAAAATTAATTGACATTATTTTTCATCGCAATTAATTTAAAAAAATTAATAATTATGTTATTTTAATTTTTTTAAAAAATAAATTAACTAGTTAGCGACGCAATTGTGACAAGCTTTTACGTCGCAAATATTTTTTAAAAAAATATTTTTAATGTAGCGACGCATTAGTATGCATCACAATTATTTTAAAAAATTAAAATTAATTTATTTTATTTTTTTAAAAATAAATTCATTAATTAGCGACGCTACTTTTCATCGCAATTAATTTAAAAAAATTAAAAAATATATTTTTTTTTTTTAAAAAATAATTTTATTAATTAGCGATGCAATTGCGACGAGATTTGTCGCAACTAATTTTTTAAAAAATTATTTTTCAATTAGCGACGCATTTAGTATGCGTCGCAATATTGCGACGTATGTAGTTGCGTCGCAATATATTGCGACGCATTAGTGCGTCGCAGAGAGTCGTTGTTAAGCGACGCAACTGCGATAAATTGAGGTTGCGATGATCCTTTTAGCAACGCCTTAATTGCGTCGCTAATGCGTCGCTAAACAAGCTATAGCGACGCATTTGGGCATCGCTATATTTTAATTTTCTTGTAGTGATCTATCTTTTTTCAGGATATTAATTGTATGCCTGTAAATCCATGGGAGAATATATCTGAAGAACTTAGAAAACAGTGTGGTGTAGATTTATCAGTGACACACCATGTTTCTGGTAGCAGTTCTCAGCCACATTTGGATCCTTGATACCGCTTAGAACTGCATCCACTTCTCAGCCAGCCATCACTATCTTTCGTAACATCTCTACTATCCAAGCATTCAAGTTCACCAGGACAACCATTAAGAAAAGATTCTTGACATTTTTCAGTATTTCCAGAACATGTTTTCTCAATAGCGTTTCTGATTCTTGTGCATTCATGATCCAAAGATGCCTTGGAATAAGTAGATGGTTCCACAAGCTTCCCTCCGTTATCTGGGTGGAAAGCAAATTCTACTGTTCCTATAGTTTCTTCAAACATTTGCTCACTATGGTTCCTTTTATGTTTTCTTGGAGTTACAACACCAGCACATTTTTGTTCCAAGGGCTTGCCATAAGAATTTGGCAACTGGACAGATGAATTGATGGTACAAGAGTAACTTTCTGCTGACTTCTTCCTGCCAGAGGCAGATGATTTTTTTGTCTCCTTCACGGGCATATTCTAATTACTTGAGCATTTAGTAAACTCAGAGTAAACAAATGTATAAAATAACTGGAGATAGAACACTCCTCTCATGACCGCATCCCTGTAGCGAAAATATTTTGTCAGCATCAATGCAGAAGATGAAAGGAAGTAAAAATAAAATGAAGCAACGAACTAGGATGGAGACTACTTAATAAAACTAAAAAAAAAAGAGAGATAAAAGGCTATGGACTGGAGAACAGGTGCACATATGCAATACAAAAAAAACTTGAATAAACAAGATGTAAAATGCAGCCATCAAAATGTGTTAGCAATAATTGGAAAGTCACATGTAGAGTGTCAATGGTGAACCTTGGTAATAATAGTGAGGTTGGTCCATTTTGAGTTGAAGATCATTTATTTGAAATACAAAAACAATCTCTTCTCATGCGAGGGTTGTTGGATAGATAAGGATGAGATATTACTCGAAATAATATGAAAATGAAAGAAGATACTGAGGTGTGTACGATACTATCCTTAAGAGTAAATTCGTGCCTCTCGAAGATAATATCTTGGTGCAGAAGATAGAAGCACGACTACCCTTCATGATATATACAACAACTATCTAAATCTGAAATGCCTTAGATTTCTCTTAAGTTAAAAAATAAAAAAAATTAAAAGCTGTCACTTTTATTTTTTAAAAAAAAGAAAAAACAAAAACAATTACTATTATTTTTTATTATATAGTTTTAATATTATAAAAATAAACTATATTTGATGTGTAAAAATTAAAAGAAATTAATATAAATGATTACACTACTCTTATCCAATAAGATGAAGCCATTATCAAAATTAAAATTCAAAAAATATTTTAAAATGTTAAAAAAATATAAAATTAATTATTTTTGTAACATTAATCCTATATTTTTTATTTTAAAAATAAAAAATAAAAAAATGATGTCAACTGGAGCCTTGATGAGAAGAGGTGAGGATGGAGCTAAGTTAAATTGCATCTTGTATTCCTCCACAAAAGAGTCGCGTCTTCGGCCACGATGTCGGATGGACATACATTGCTGAGCCAAGAATACATGTGGACAATGTGTCATTAATAAGCTAGTTTATGGTAGGAAAATGATGTTTAGATAATATGATTATGATTTATGATTGTTCAAAACAAATTGGAACCTTTATTGACTATCTCAAAATATAGAAAAATTTTATGCTTCATACTTGGTGTTATTTGCCATTTTCACTTCTAGCAGTATACATCATAATCGCAGCATTCACAGATAAATTTTTCTAATAAATAGCAAATTAATAGTACCATCAAATGTAGAAGACATCATGGTTCACTTCTTTATGAATGAAATAATAAACTATCAAAAATGTCATGAAATAATTTGTTGGGATATTTGCTTAATATTACTTTTTCAAAAAATATCCTAAATTCTTCAAAAAGTTATTTTTAAAATTAAAAATAAAAATAGTATAATAGATATATATTTTCACGATAAATTTTATATTTTAATTTTTAAAAATAAAAGAGAGAAAATAAAAGTGATCCAAAATAGTTTCTTTATTTTTTTTTCTTTTGTTGAAAAAATGAAAACATTTTTATGATTTTAAAATATATATTTTTTTAAAAAATTTATTTATTTATTATTTATTATATATTTATTTTAAAAAAAATAAAATCATTCTTACTATGCCTTCTCGCACCAATAATAAGTTCATTAATAAAATTAAAGTATCAAAAAAGCATAATAAATCATCAATAAAATTAAAGTATAAAATCATTCATTAATTTTTTTCAAGAATGAGTCTTGAAGTATAATAAGCTCGTTCCGTTGTGGTCAAATTGCATGCAGCTTAGGATCAATAAGTGGGCATCTCTCAATCACTGCCACGGTAAGTGAAGCCCAATTGAACCCAGCCGCAGGTCATATATGGTGCCGTACTATGAAAGTTCCAAATGACACATCAAAGCCGTCCATGTCCATGATTTCCTAGTGGGCTCAAACCGATCAACCACCTAGGATCGACGATAACGAACAACGACTCGCTTGGCATCGCATTGATGGGCGGTCGTAATTGCCGAAGCCGCTAAAGTCTTCGTGCTATTTTGGTCCGTACATCACCTCCATCACACTATAAACATGGGCGCACGCACAGGAATGGGCTTTCCAATGCATCAAGGAAAGCCCGTTTGCGTTCGTTCGCCCATCCGGTCCCATCGAGAAGGAAGAGCCTCGACGAGCAGGGAGAGAGAGAGAGGGTGCGGAAGTCCGCTTTTCTTTCCTTTCCTTTCCTGGTCCTTCTTCTTCCCCTCCTCTTCATTTTCTTGTTTTAGATCGATGGAAGGTCTTCTTGTTGTTCTTTTTGTTCTTATCGAGGTTGTACTTCTTTTCTTTTTTGTCCATCTTCTAGTATATCCGAACTTCTTCAGGTATATCATATTTGAGATCTTGCTTTTTGTTGCTCTATTACTTGTCGACAAAGTCATCGATCCTTAATTCTTGTTGAATTCTGCTCTCTTTCCTTAGCCAGTTCTTCTTCGTCTTCTTCTTCTTGTGTGAGTCCTCGCCTATGTTTCTTAAGGATCATGTTCACGGCCCTTGCTGTTCATTTTACAGAGAGTGAGGGAAGAGATGGTGAGGCCGGCCGAAGCAAATAGGAGGCCAGCGGAACGATCACCACGTGAAGACCTGCGCATCGCCTTAGGCACGACGATCACCATGTGCGTCATCCTCTGTCCGGAATTCTTCTTCACTGATTTGGTCTAAACTTAGGTCCATCTAAGTCAATCCTTAAGACTCCATTATGAACGGTCACAAAACTAGTTTGAGACATCCATATATGAGAGTGTTCAGCCTATATGCTAAAGGAAAAAACTGGGAAGCTGAAACCTCATTTGAAAGTATGCTTTATGGGATACCCTAAAGGAACGAGAGGAGATCTGTTTTATAGTACTTAAGATAAAAGTATTTGTGTCGATAAATGCTACGTTTCTCAGCACAACTATATGATAGAATTTGAACTCAGAAATAAAGTAGTTTTGAAAGAGTTGCTGGCTGATGAGATCAGCCCCACACCAACAAAAGTTATTGAACAATAAAAAGTTGAGACCACTACTTAAGATCAAACATCACCGCCACCATGACGTAGTGGAAGGAAAATAAGATTGCCCATCTGCTATCGTTAAGATGGAGAAGCATAAGTTGCAGTCACCGATGGTAGTGATGATGATCCATTGACTTACGAGATGACAATGAAGGATGTTGATCAAGAGAAATGGCAGGAAGCCATGAAACTCGAAATAGATTCAATGTGCTCCAATTCAGTCTGGAAACTTGTAAATCTACTAGAAGGTGTTAAGCCTATTGGATGCAAATGAATCTATAAGAAAAAGAGAGGAGCCGATGAAAAGTAGAGACTTTTAAGGCTATGTTGGTGGCAAAGGGTTTTATCCAAAAGGAAGGAGTAGACTATGAGGATACTGTTTTGCAAATAGTGCTAAAATTCATTCATATTCTTTTGTCCATTGCTGCTCATTATAATTATGAGATATGGCAAATAGATGTTAAGACGATATTTTTGAACAGCCATCTTGAAGAGACTATTCATATGGTCCAACCAGAGGGTTTTGTGGTTAAAAGCCAAGAGCAGAAAGTCTGCAAATTACAAAGGTCCATTTATAGGCTTAAGCAAGCTTCTAGATCTTTGAACATCAGATTTAATGAAGCCATAAAATCTTATGGTTTTGAACAAAATTTAGGTGAACCTTGTGTCTATAAGCAAATGGGATGGGACTTAGAGACATGTCTCATTTGCTTTAGGACAAGTGAAGATTGTTGGGTTATGTGCCCATAAACAAATGAGATTTATTATTTTTCTGATTAATTTAAGAAATTTTTTAATATTATTTTTGCATGCATGTTTTGATGCTTTATAAATATCAAAAATTTTGAATTATTTAAATAACTTTAAATATTGTATATAAGTGTTATATACAGAGGATAATATTTAAAGAAAAATAATCTAAATCTATCCATAATTATAAATTAAAGTTGGAATCTTTAATTTAAAAGTACTAGCGTGGTTCATTATATTCTGAATGAAATGATCTTATCCAGATTGTTGATAATGAGATTATCAGAATGAAAGTGCTTTATATAATTTGATTATATAGGACTGGAACGCGATTAATTATAAATCTCTAATAAATTCCATTGTTAAAATAGAGCATTCAAAATTAATCAATGATGGTCATATATGGATCAATCTTAATTCTGAGTAATTAATAGACTTTTATTTATTATATTATATTTTTTGGCATGTCGGGTAATGACATATAAACATCATGTCAAATTCTTGGTATATTAAAAATATAATAACATAAGTAGCCAAAAATTTTAATATACAAAATGAAATCTATTTCTCAGATGGACAGTTCCATAAGTGTTGATTCGGGGCTTGAATAATAATAGCACTCAATTTATGATTAGATCATAAATATATTATTCATTATAGAATCAATGGTACTTATGGAGAAAGATATAATTAAAGAGGTTAACAGAAAATGCCTAACTTTAATTATGAACGTTTATGGAGGATTGATTTATATGTAGTGACTATTGAGGGGTAAAATCCCCATTGCATTGATAACCATGCGAAAGGGCTAAGATCAGCCCCATTCCCCCGCTCGCTACGTTACGCCTATGAAGAACGACCCAACTAATGTGGCCCGGCGGGCCGAGCAACTTATGGTTTGGTTCTACCGAGCCATCCATAGCTCGGCCTCCCCGAGCTTCCATAGCTCGGCTCCCCCGAGCTTCCCATAGCTCAGCTTTCCCGAGCTTCCATAGCTCGGCTTCCCCCGAGCTTCCATAGCTCGGCCTTTCCGAGCTTCCCATAGCTCGGCTCCCCCGAGCTTCCATAGCTCGGCTTTCCCAAGCTTCCATAGCTTGGCTTCTCTGAGCGATCCATGACTCGATACTCTCCTCCGTGGAACCCGGCGCAGGAGAGCCTAGGCCTATCGTAACAGAATCCCAAACAAAGAATCATATTGAGGAGTGGTCTAGGATCTAGAATAATAGCCTAGGACCTATGCACTCATCAGAGCTCAGGCCATCAGGGGGCCCTCCCAGCCATCGATCTTTTAACAGACAAGATACGGATCCCATCGGCTTCATAACAGCTTTATTCGAATCCCAACAACCTTCGAACCTTCCAGAAGGTGCTCAAGGTCCAGGTGATTGCCAATAAATACGACATTCCCAGATTCTCTCAGGTATGCGCTGACAGCCCCCAGCACACTCTCACTCTCACTCTCCTCCACTGCTTGTCGGTGCTCCCCTAGAGCTCCCGATTGGCCACCCCTAGAGAGACTTCCCGGAGAGATCCTTCTCTCCACTTTCTATTGATCACCGATCCCCACTGACTTGAGCGTCGGAGGGTCTTCCGCGGAGGGCCACCCCCAACGCCTCTTGTGCGAGGACTTCTGTGCAGGTCCGTCCAGGAGGAAACCCAGACCAGGAGACCAACCGCACCCGAGTCGAAGGACAGATCCCGGCGGCAAGAGTGACTATATCAATGGACAATTCAAATCCTTTCGAATATAATTAATTTTATAATTTTGAGAGTGTACTTCCAAATTTTTTATGGAGTAATTTGAAATTAATAATTTTAATATTTTAATTAAGGTGTTAATTGAATATCAAAATTATTAAAGCTTAAAATTATAATATCCATAGTTCCTCTGGATGGCTCCATTAAATTATTTAAACTTTATGATATATTGTATTGAGTTATTAATTTGGAATTAAGAATTCTAAATTAATTTACATACAAAAATTAATTGGATTAATTTTTATTTTAAATAATATAATTATTTAAATAAATTTAAAATTATTTTAAATTAAAAATTATACAGTGAAAATCGTAGGTGTATTCCACAAGAAGAGGGTTCATGTGAAAGTTATTTTATTGTTGAAGAAATATATGAGATTATTGGAGAGATTTTCTCTCTCCGATATCATTCCATGATAAAGATATCAAAAGAAACCAATAATGGGTTGTTGGATTGTTATATGCGATTGTAAAAAAGATTTCCTCTTTCTCCTACATCACTCCACATTAAAGTAATCTTCAAGAGTTGGAAGTTATATGTTGCCCATATGTAGCAACCCAAGAGGGGGGTGAATTGAGTATTAAAAAATTAATTACGCAGATATGTGCTTATCAAATTTTAATTGGCAGCGGTGTAGTGATGTGAACACAATAATTTCACAAAAATAATGTAAGCAATCAAACACAGAATTTTTATAGTGGTTCAGTGCCAACATAGCCCCTACGTCCACTCTCCAAAAACCCTTTGAGAATTTTTACTTCAATCGTATTACCAACAATTACAACCCCTAGCCTTACCAGGCTAGTCCTCTTGTTACACGGCACAAGGCAGCCAAACCCCTAGCCTTACCAGGCTTATCTGCTTGTTTTACAGCACAAGGAGGCCAAATGACCAAGGGTTAAATCTAACTCTTTTACAAGATACAAAATATGTTCAGAAAAGATTAAGAACAGAGTGCTCCTAGACTAAGCAAATATTCAAAGATAAATATGTTACAATTTTTGTAGACAATCTTCAGCAATAAATAAAACTCTTTGAAGTAGTTGAAGCTTTGAATGCTTGTGGAAGCTTTAATGATTCAGCAGGATGAGCAGTAAATGATCTTCAAGCTTTCTCGATTTTAACACAGATCTTTCTTTCAACAACCAAGAATATGTGCAATAATGGCTCTCTTTCTTGTATTGCTTTCTCTTTTCTTATTCTTCTTCTATACTCAGCTATTTTAAAGCATTTGATCTCAAAAATATCCGTTATACTTAATCAGAATTAATAGAAAATAAAACTCAGTTAGAGAGAGAGAGAGAGAGAGAGAGAGAGCACATCCAGGTGGTTTTATTCATCATAAGTTAGCTGGATACAAGATCCAGTTGACTAGAGAAAGGCCAGAGATGAAGATAGCTTTCGTTAGCTAGCTGGATAAAAATCCAGTTAGCTATCTACATGATGAGCACGGCTAGAAGAGGAGTTCTGCTTTGGTTATCTAGCTAGATAAAAATCCAGTTAGCTATCTATAAGGAGAGCACGACCATAAGAGAGTTTTCAGCTTTGGTTAGCTAGCTGGATAAAAATCCAGAGCTGGATAAAAATCCAGTTAGCTATCTATAAAGAGAGCATGGACATAAGAGAGTTTTTAGCTTTGGTTAGCTAGTTAGATAAAAATCTAGTTAGCTATCTATAAAGAGAGCACGACCAAAGGAAATTTCAGCTTTCCATTAGCTAGCTGAAGAAGAGCTTCAGTTAGCTAAGATCAAATATCATACGGCCAGAAGAGAGAGAGATGCAAACTGTTAGTTAGCTAGACCAAAGGTCCAGTTAGCTATATTCAAAATTTCAAGCGGCTAGGAGAGAGAGATACAAACCGTTAGATAGCTGGACCAAAGGTCCAGTTAGCTATATTCAAAATTTCACACGGCTAGGAGAGAGAGATACAAACAGTTAGTTAGCTGGACCAAAGGTCCAATTAGCTATATTCAAAAGACACATGGCCATGATAGATGTTCAGGCCAAAGATAGTTAGTGAAGTTTAACTCCAGTTAACTAAGCTCAAGAAACCCATGACAAGAGAAAGAAATTCAGCCCGTTAGCTAGCTGGACTAAGAGTTTAGTTAGCCATTTTCATTAAGTGTTCGACCAAGAAAGAGGTCTGCAACATTTGCTAGTTAGCTGGACTAAAAGTCCAGTTAACTGTTTCAATTATGCACACGGCTAGAAGAAGGTTCAGGAGCCATAGCTAGCTGGCCAGTTAACTTATTTGAAAGTCCATACAACCAAGAGAAAAATCATGCCATCCCAGTTAATGGTCATCAGTTCCAGTTAATTGTTTCAAAGAGGAGTTCAACCCAGAAGGAGTTGCATGCCATCCTAGTTAGCTAGGTGAAATGCCTTGTTAACCAATTTAGAGAACCACACGGCTAGGAGAAGTGTTCATGTGATTTTAACTCAACGAGGCACATTGTAATTCATCTGAAAGCATTCTTTGATCAGCTACATTTTCCTGCATTGATCTTTGTCTCCATAATAAACAAATTAGTCCTTACTTAATTATTTTGTAATCATCAAAATCAATTTAAGGCCAATAATCTTTTCCTTTTTGATGATGACAAAATCCTTAAGTATATATAAAAAAATATAGGAAATACCTTAAAAAAATAGGAAACAATATGAATGTATTAGAAATTCTTTTTCCCTAATACATTTCAATTAATCTAATATTTTCTCTCCCTGTCTATTTGAATGTATGGAGTATTTATCTTCTCTATTTTCTCAATGTATGCATTATTCTTCTCTCCCTTTTGGTTATCAATCAAGGAGGTGGTTGAAGAATGTGCAAATTCAATCATTCATCATAACATTCATATCATAGACATTCATAACGTGAGCATAAGCATAATGCATTAAGATAACATAAGTGCATGATTAAATAATCGTACAAAACAGTAAGCCAGTGGCTTAATAGAAAACATCAAGTTTTAGCAACCATACATTAGCAAATAAACATCAGTAGGATATGTTTCAAAATACAACACAAATATATAAGATTTACTTATCATCGTCAAAGAAAATAATAGAGGGTTGAGATGAAGATCCATCCGGACAACGAGAGGCTTCTGGCTTCAACTTGTGAGAATGTGGTGGAGGCATCCAAAGGTGAGGATGCAAATAAGATATATCTGGTACAAACACTGGAGGAGCAGGATGAAATTAAGCAAGATGTTGCTCCAGGAGGCTTGTAAGCCTAGCAATAGAAGAAGTCCAGTGATCAACAGCATTAGGATCATCCTTGGTTTGGCTTTCATTGGCACGCATTTGAAATGTAACCCATTCAGCTTTAGTTTTAAAACATTCAAGCTTGGCCTTCAACAAGTTGATCTCACTCAGTATATGGCCCATCACAGTTTCATTGTGGTGAAAGACCCTTCCATTAAGAACTTGCATATCATGAACAATTTGATTCTGACTCATCACAACCTGGGAAAGTGTCTTAAAAAATATGGAGATGTAGGGTATCATGGTATAGTCATTAACAGATGATCCACTGTCTCCAGTGCTTTTACTGGATTAGGCTATGGATAATTCATGGATAATCTGTTGTATCTTTTCTTCACAGATTTCAATGGTGGAACGCTGAGGAGCAGAATTTTCATTACAAGGAGGTGGCTCAGGTGCTGTAAATTGATGTGACTCAGACATGAATGGATATGGTTTAGTCATTGCGGCTAAGAAAGGATGTGGCTAATGAAAGTCAAAGTTAAAGTAATCAGGTGAAGGACAATTTTGTTGAGGCTGGTCTGAAGGTGGTATGCTTTTTGGTAGAAGAGCAGGGTTTTCACCTATCCTAGTTCTAATTCTAGTCCAAATACCATCACGCTTAGCATAATCCATACGATGAAGAGAATGAGCATTAAAGATATCGGAATGACGTAATTCTACAATAGTTTCATCCTTAAGTTTCACATTGTAAAATTCAAAAACATAGGTAAGGAACATGTCGGCAATGCGGCTTTGGATCGTCCTAAAGCTTCCTTCATAACGGTCATCATAAGTTCAGGGAAATCAAGAGGTATTTTTTTCAAGATATGACACATAATACAAACATCACGGTTGGTTACAGCAATGAAAGATTCAGTCCGAGGGGTAAAGATTTTTGCAATGATACTATGAAGTAACCTATTTTCAACACTTAGCTTGTTTGCATCAAGGTTCACAATATTATTAGCTTCACCATCTTCTAAACCAAGTACAATGGCAAGTCTATAACCTTTTCACTAGGAAAATCTTCCATAACACCAGCAGATGAAAGGTTTAAGGCAGATCCCAGTAACTTGCTATCAAATTCTATCTTTACCTTTTTAACACTAGAGGTTATGATACCATCACTGAAGATAATATTTTCATAAAATTCATAGATAAGATCAAGATATATAGGCTTTTTGGTTTTTAATAAACTAGTCCAACCTTGTGAAGCAAATAATCTATTTAATTTAAATCCTTCTTGTTTTAAAAATTAAAGTCTACTAATTGGATTGAATGCTGTATACATTCTATGAATACACATCAAATAAAATAGTTTCTTTATCTATCCAGATTTCTTTTATTTGATATATTTGTCTATGAGATAAAGTCCAAAAGAATGTGAACCGTGCATATGAAATTGTAATAGAGATTACAAATTGTGAGATTCAAATTGCATAGTATGGTTCGATTCTTTAAATTTCCCTAGTCAATGTGTAGATGGGATTGGACACCATCGAACACCGTGAGACTGGTACACATTGCATATCCTCACCCTTGGGGTGAGCATCTAATTTCACAAGCTGAAGTATGAAGATACTTGGATAGGTGTATGGATGCTCATTATTGTAACGATGCATTGGATGACCCATACAGAGATCCCATATGGATATTCTATATAGTGTCGATGGTTGATCTCTAATGACAGTAGTGTGAGTGATCCTTTGACTTGAGATCTTCATTGCATCTCATATGGAATGTCATGCTTTGACGGCATCCAAACATCGCTCTAGCCACGGATGGCAAATATGGTGTCGATTGGGTATAACATGAAGCATATGAAGATGGTGTTTGATCAAGACAGGATTCATCTCCCTTGATAGAAAGGGTTATATCCCACGGCCACTTGATGGATTAAATTTATTGTTAAATCCTTGCAAGGTTGAGTTGGAATTTGAAATGGTTTCGAAGTTCTAATTCATATGAGTCAATTTTTCCTGAGATCAAGTAAATAAAGATCAATTACAGGGTTGACACATTCCATACCACTGATTGATCTGGGATATGTGATGAAAGGATTTGATCATACGGTAACCGTTCATGGACAGGTATTGATGGTCACGTCAACAAAACCTTTAGCAGTTCGATGGTCATGATGCTTTGCTAGAAGCCTATTATGATCTATAATCATGTTGTTGACTTGGACAAAGAGTTGTCCAATCATTCCTAGGGTCTATGATTAGGACATGATTATTGCCAACATGTTAAAGGGCCTAATGGGTTACACGCATTAAGGAGAATTTTGGATGAATTAAAATGAGAATTAAATTAGATTTAATTCAGATAAGATGATTAATTAAATAATTGGGTGAGACCCAATTTAAAGAAGATATAATAATAATGGATATGATCCATTATAGTAGAAGGAATGTTAAGGAGAAATTATTTGTGCATATGATGAACAAATAATTGGATACCCAAATATGACTTGATCCATATGATGGATGTCTCTAATTATTTGGGTATGGTTGGCCAATCTCAGCCATGTGAAGATGAAATCATGCCCATGGGATGAGGCATAATGAATCTCTATGGTTCGATGATGAACACATACAAATTAGGGCATGTAGTTATGAGTTAACCAACTCCTAATTTTAAAGGCTGAAATTGTGACACTTGGATTAACATTACCATGAGAATGTAAGTTTCTTCTATTTTCTTGGATTAATGTTACCATGACATTACCATAAGAATGGGAGTTTCTTTTGTCTCTTTGGATTAACGTTACCATGACGTTACCATGAAAAGAGGTCTCTTTTTCTCCATTGGAACGTTTCTTTTTTATCCTATAAATATGGTTCCTTCCTCATAGGAAGAGAGAGCATGAGAAGAAAAAGATTAGATCTTTCTTCAAAGATATCTTTCTTCAAAGATATCTTCTGTATTTCTGTAAGGGGATTCAAGAGGCACTAGCATCTCTCTCCCGTAGTGTCATCTTCATACCTTGGAGATCTTCATCCCCTCTTCTCCGCGTGGATCACCGTTAGAGGCCGGACACATGGACGGCTAGTGGCAAAGGATTAACTGGCTTCATCCTCATCTACATCGATAAAGGACTCAGGCATGAATAAAATTAAATTTTATTTGAGATTTAGTGAATCTGTTCCTAAGGATCCTGGGCATCTGAGAATTTGATATTATATCTTCCACAATATTTCATGAATTTGATTCATATCTAGTTTACATAATTCCCAATAGTGGTATCAGAGTCTCCTTAGGCTATAGATTCATTAATCTGATAGGATACTTGAGTCAATATGATTGATAATATGATTTTTTATTATGCTTAAAATTATGAAGAGTTTTCATATGTTGATAATAAATCTAAAATATAATAAAATGCTTATTATTTGATGATAAAAATATTATTTAGATTTATGTATGTTCATTATCATGTTAAAATAGAGTGCTTTGATATGTGATATCAGAGATAAAGATTTATTATAATAATAAACAATAATTCATTTAGATTTAATCATATATGTGTCATGTTAAAATAGCAATTATTATTTATGCATGATAGATACTATATGCTGAAATCCTAGAAATCATGTTTAGGATTTAATTTTAACATAATTATTGATATGATTAAGATATAATATTCTTATGATAATGAACATTAAAACTTAGTTTGGATATTTGGATCAAGATAAGATTGTGATTAAATGTAATCATATGGAATTTAAAATCTTATATTTTGAATCTAAAATCTTATCATGACAAGAATATGATTAGGGTATGTTAGAGACATTAGGATTTACATGGGATGTAAAACTGACATGTCATAACATGTAATTAAATGATAAGAAAATTTAAAATTTGAATTAAGAACTCTTATCATAACACACTAGCTAGATCACTATCTATAGTTATCATAAAATGTAATAGATCATAAGATTTAGGAAACTTAGACTTAACCATGTCATTTTTTGATCCTATGATCCCATAATTGATCTAATCAATTGGGCTTAACTACATTGTTGTCTAGAAAGGTTTGATCATGGTTTTTAATTGCTCCATTCGCTGCATGGGAAAACCCATTCAATGGGATCGAAGGGTATGCTAAATAGGACCCCATTGATCAGCTGATCTGACCATTGTTAAGGAAAGCTCTTAATTGATTAAATCAATTAAGGTTGATCAGGATGGTAGCAATTGATTTGGTCACATAATTAGGGTTCCTAAATTAGATAGTGATCCTAATTTGATTAGGAGTCCCAATCATAAGATTGGATCTTATGAAATTAAGGTTAATTGAGATTAATCTAAAATCTACATATAGGATATGTAACCAAGTATAGTACAAATGTTGTAGATGTAAATGGGACCTATATGCGCTAAATCCCTCCACGAATATTAAGTCATAAGCCTTCCATTATTCACATGATACAAAATCATTAGGTCATGAGATTTTTCATGCCAAAGCCGAGGTCGAGTGTACTTATGAGGAGTTGATTGTGGAACAATGGGTTGACTTAACTAGATTAGCTGGCATAATTGGCCAAAGTCAGGGTCAGTCTAATCTAGAGGCAAACTTTAGGGTGATCACATATGGATGTAATTGACAAGGCAATGTCTCCTAAATGATCTAGGAGTCACATTAGATGTGATTGATGATAATCTACCAAATTTGGCTTACCGAGATTTGTTGTGCCAAAGCCAAGGTCAAGGTAATTCAAATGAGGATCCTAGCCCACTAAGGAAATTGAATGCCAACTTCTTGAGATTAATAGACAGGGCTATTAACTTGATAAAATAGTGGGAGAAACTAACTTAATTAAAAATCTAGAATTACCATATTAAGTTGGTGATTAGTATTCATAGTAATTGACTCATTCTAATTTTATGTAGGTTATTAGAGAAACCATAAGTATAAACATCAACCTTAGGAATATTTTAGAATCCAACAAATTGACTGGACTCAACTTTCCTAATTGGCTAAGGAATGTAAGGATCGTTCTTCGATCTGAAAAAATTCTTTTTGTCCTAGATGAGGTTGCACCGGAGGTCCCACCAGCGGATGCTTTGACTGAGGTTCATATGGCATACAACGGTATAAAGATGCTAAATACATTGCCACATGTTTAATGTTGGCATCGATGTCACCTGATCTTCAGAAACAGCATGAGCATATGAATGCTCAGGAGATTTTGATGCACTTGCAAGAGTTGTTTGGTGCACAGTCTTAATATGAGAGGTTTCAAACTTCTAAAGAGCTATTTCAGTGCAAAATGACTGAGGATTCATTAGTGGGTACCCACATACTAAAAATAATCAATCTGATTGAGAAGTTTGCACGATTGGGTTTTGTGATGGATTATGAACTAAGTATTGACTTGGTTTACAGTCATTACCTCCTAGCTATTCGCAGTTTGTTCTTAATTTCAATATGAACAAGCTAAAGACATCTCTACCTGAGCTCGCGAATGTGCTGACGAATGCCGAGCCCAACATTATGAAAGAAAAGGGGTAGGTTATGGTCGTGGAGTCTTCTGGCGCTCGTAAGAAGCGGCCAAAGAAGAATAAGGTCCAAAAGGCCAAGGCAACTAAATCAAATAAGGGCATTAAGAAAAACAAAGTAGCCAAGGGAAAGTGTCACTTATGTGGCAAGGAAGGGCACTGGAAGCGAAACTGCAAGGCTTATCTTGCTAGCTTGAAAGAAAAGAAACATACAGATACTTCTACATCAGGTATATTTATGATTTAGATGTTTTCTTCTGTTACTTTTTATTCCATTTGGGTATTAGATGCCAGTTGTGGATCTCATATTTGTATTAATATGCAGATGATAAGAAGTAGTAGAAAGCTGAAAAAAGATGAAGTGATCCTGCACATGGAAATGGAACAAAGGTTACTGCTTTAGCTATAGGATCTTGTTCTTTGTCTTTGCCCACTGGGCTTGTAATGGAGCTTAATAATTGTTACTATATTCCAAACATAACAAAGAATATTATTTTCATTTCATATCTTGTAAATGATGGATATACATTTGAAATTGGAAATAAAGGAATTTCAATTTTTAAAAATGAAATGTTCTTTGGTTCTGCTGAAATGTTCAACGGGATTTATGTTTTGAATTTTCAATGCCCTATTCTCAATGTAGAAACTAAGAAATTAAAATCAAATAATTCTAAGAACTCATTCCTATGGCACTATCGTTTAGGCCATGTAAATAACAAGTTTAACCAAGTTACATAAGAATGGCTACTTGGGCTCATTTGATTGGGAATCATTTGAGGAATGTGAGTCATGCTTACGTGGCAAAATGACTAAGTCATCCTTTACTAAAAAGGGTGAGTGAGCAACTGAATGTTTAGGACTAGTACATTCGGATGTATGTGGTCCTATCAATAGTTAGGCAATAGGAGGTTTTTCTTACTTCATCACATTTATAGATGACCATAGCAGGTATGGTTATGTATATCTGATGAAGCACAAATCTGAAGCCTTTGAAAAGTTCAAAGAATTCAGATCCGAGGTAGAAAAACAAAGTGGCAAAAGTATTAAGATACTTCGATCAGATCGAGGTGGGGAATACTTAAGCCATAAGTTCTTAGAATATTTGAAGAAGAATGAGATTCTCTCTCAGTAGACTCCTCCTGGTACGCCACAGCATAATGGTGTATCAGAAAGGAGAAATCGCACATTATTAGATATGGTGCGATCAATGATGAGCCTTACAAATCTTTCAAAAATGTTTTGGGGTTATTCCCTACACATAGCCGAATACACTCTAAACCGAGTTCTGTCTAAGTCGGTCAGTTCCACTCCCTATGAGATATGATGTGGAAAGAAACCAACCCTTAGTCATCTAAGGATTTGGGGTTGCTACGCTTATGTAAAGCATAATGAGTCAGACAAGCTGGGAGCTAGATCCGACAAGTGTAATTTTGTGGGGTATCCTAAAGAAACAAAAGGATACTACTTCTACCATCCACTCGAGCAAAAGGTTTTTGCCTCAAGGCATGCCATATTCCTAGAGAATGGGATTTTTCTAAGAAACGGCAGTGGGAGAAATATTGAGATTAGTGAAACTCAAGAACCACAAATTGACACAGACCGATTAGATGACATGGAGCAAATGTCAAATGCAATGGGAGTTGAGCAGGAGACTCAACTCACATTCAGATAATATTTGCGTGAGCCTCTATCAGAAATGATGGAGCCACAGGTAGCTCCAAGTACACATCAGCTACGTAGGTTTAGTAGAACAAATCATATTCTTGAGAGATATGGATTTATTATAGAAGATGACGAGCCTACTAACTACGAGAAAGCAATTTGTGACATTAACTCCAAGAGATGGCTTGAAGCCATGAAGTCTGAAATGGACTCCATGTACGACAACCAAGTATTGACTTTGGTTGATCCGCATAAAGGGATAAAACCCATTGGGTGCAAATAGGTCTTCAAGAAGAAGACTGACATGGATGGTAATGTGATTACCTATAAGGCGAGGCTAGTTGCAAAAGGTTACAAACAAAGGCAAGGTGTTGACTTTGATGAAATATTTTCTCCCGTAGCCATGCTTAAGTCCATAAGGATTTTGCTTGCGATTGCAGCCTATTATGATTATGAGATATGGAAAATGAATAACAAGACCCCCTTCCTAAATGGTGATTTAGTGGAGGATGTGTATATGACACAACCTGAGGGTTTTGAGTCTATTGATTCTCAAAAGGTATGCAAGCTGCAAAGGTCCATTTATGGACTTAAGCAAGCATCTAGAAGTTGGAACATCCGTTTTGATGAAATAATCAAAAAGTTTGATTTTATCAAAAATGAGGATGATCCATGTGTGTACAAGAAGGTTAGTGGGAGTGTTATTATTTTCCTGATATTATATGTAGATGACATATTATTGATAGGAAACAATGTATCCTTGCTGCAAGAAGTGAAGAAATGGTTGTCCAGCAAGTTCTCCATGAAAGATTTGGGAGAAGCAGCCTACATACTGGGTATTAAGATCTATAGACATAGATTTAGGAGGTTGCTTGGATTGTCCCAATCAACATACATAGATAAAGTGCTAAAACGGTTTAGCATGGAGGAATCCAAGAAGGGATTCTTGCCAGTATCACATGGGATACATCTCTCAAAGGACATGAGTCCTAAGACCCAAATGGAGAGAGAGCACATGAATAGGATTCCATATGCCTTAGCAATCGGATCCATCGTATATGCGATGCTATGTACGAGACCTGATATTTCTTATGCATTGAGTATCACTAGTAGATACTAGGCAAACCCTGGTGAGAATCATTGGATGGCCGTCAAGAATATCCTTAAGTACTTACGAAAGACTAAGAATATGTTCTTGGTTTATGGAGGACCCAAACTCATAGTTCAGGGTTATACAGATACTAGTTTTCAGTCTGATAAAGATGACTATAAATCTCAATCAGGCTATGTCTTTACACTCAATGACAGTGCGGTCAGCTGAAAAAGTTCTAAGCAGGAGACGACTGCCGACTCTACGATCGAAGCTGAGTACATCGCAGCATCTGATGTAGCCAAAGAAGCAGTTTGGATCAAAAAGTTTATCACTGAACTTGGTGTGGTTCCAAGCATCGCTGATCCAGTACACTTGTATTGTGACAACAATGGAGCTATTACGCAAGCTAAGGAGCCAAGGTCTCATCAGAGGTCCAAACATGTACTCAGAAGATACCATGTAATTAGAGAGATTATTGGTAGAAATGATGTAAAAATAGAATGAGTCCCCACTGAGGATAATGTAGCTGATCCGCTCACTAAAGTCCTGCCGCAGCAGAAGCATGATAATCATGTTAAGTTACTCGGTATTAAATACATAGGTGAATGGATCTAGTGCAAGTGAGAGATTGTTAGTGTATGCCCTAGATCCAATTGGATTGAATGTTGTATACATTCTATGAATACAAATCAAATAAAATGGTTTCTTTATCTATCCAGATTTCTTTTATTTGATATATTTGTCTGTGAGATAAAGTCCAAAAGAATGTGAACCGTGCATATGAAATTTGTAATAGAGATTACAAATTATGAGATTCAAATTGCACATTATGGTTTGATTCTTTAAACTTCCCTAGTCGATGTGTAGATGGAACTGGACACCATCGAACACTGTGAGACTGGCACACATTGCATATCCTCACCCTTAGGGAGAGCAGCTGATTTCACAAGCTGAAGTATGAAGATACTTGGATAGGTATGCGGATGCTCGTTATTATAACGATGCATTGGATGACCCATACAGAGATCCCATATGGATATTCTATATAGTGTCGATGGTTGATCTCTAATGACGGTGGTGTGAGTGATCCTTTGACTTGAGATCTTCATTGCATCTCATGTGTGGAATGTCATGCTTTGATGGCATCCAAATGTCGCTCTAGCCACGGATGACAAATATGGTGTCGATTGGGTATGACATGAAGCATATGAAGATGATGTTTGATCAAGACAAGATTCGTCTCCCTTGATAGAAAGGGTTATATCCCATGACCACTTGATGGATTAAATTGATTGTTAAATCCTTGCAAGGTTGAGTTGGAATTCGAAATGGTTTCGAAGTTCTAATTCATATGAGTCAATTTTTCCTGAGATCAAGTAAATAAAGATCAATTACAGGGTTGACACATTCCATATCACTTATTGATTTGGGATATGTGATGAAAGGATTTAATCATACAGTAACCATTCATGGATTTGTGTTGATGGTCACATCAACAAAACCTTTAGCAGTTGGATGGTCATGATACTTTGCTAGAGGCCTCTCATGATCTATAATCATGTTGTTGACTTGGACAAAGAGTTGTCCAATCATTCCTAGGGTCTATGATTAGGACATGATTATTGCCAATATGTTAAAGGGCCTAATGGGTCACATGCATTAAGGAGAATTTTGGATGAATTAAAATAAGAATTAAATTAAATTTAATTCAGATAAGATGATCAATTAAATAATTGAGTGAAACCCAATTTAAAGAAGATATAATAATAATGGATATAATCCATTATAGTAGAAGGAATGTTAAGGAGAAATTATTTGTGCATATGATGAATAAATAATTGGATACCCAAATATGACTTGATCCAAGTGATGGATGGCTCTGATTATTCGGGTATGGATGGCCAATCTCAGCTATGTGAAGATGGAATCATGCCCATGGAATGAGGCATGATGAATCTCTACGATTCGATGATGAACACATATAAATTGGGGCATGTAGTTATGAGATAACCAACTCCTAATTTTAAAGGCTGAGATTGTGACACTTGGATTAACATTACCATGAGAATGGGAGTTTCTTCTGTTTCCTTGGATTAACGTTACCATGACATTACCATGAGAATAGGAGTTTCTTCTGTTTCTTTGGATTAATGTTACCATGACGTTACCATGAAAAGAGGTCTCTTTTTCTCCCTTGGAACGTTTCTTTCTCACCCTATAAATATGGTTCCTTCTTTCTAGGAAGAGAGAGCATGAGAAGAAAAAGATTAGATCTTTCTTCAAAGATATCTTCTGTATTTCTCTAAGGGGATTCAAGAGGCGCTAGCACCCCTCTCTCTCCCGTAGTGTCATCTTCATACCTTGAAGGTCTTCATCCTCTCTTCTCCGCGTGGATCACCGTTAGAGGCCGGACACATGGACGACTAGTGGCAAAGGATTAACCGGCTTCATCCTCATCTACATCGATAAAGGACTTAGGTATGAATAAAATTAAATTTTATTTGAGATTTAATAAATCTGTTCCTAAGGATCCTAGGCATCTGGGAATTTGATATTATATCTTCTGCAATGTTTTCATGAATTTGATTCATATCTAGTTTACATAATTTCCAACAGATCTGTGGAGTCATCTTCCCTTGAGCAAAGAAGTTTCTTCTTAGGAGCCATCTTCTCTTTTCTCTTGGAGTGGAAGGAATGGAGTGTGAGAGAAATGAGAGAGGAGAAGTCAGTTGGATGAAGGAGACAGGTGGAGTCGGTTTGGATGAAGAGAGGAGTGAAGTGAGAGAAGAAGATGATGAGAATTGACTTATAGAAAGTTTAAATCGGTTGACTGATCAGGTAGCTAGTGATTCATTTCCTAGTTGCTTGGTTAGTTGACTAATTTTTAAGGAATGGAATGAAGAGGTAGGTGCCGGCTGGTGATGGGATTAATTGAGGGAAAAAGGTGACAGTTGGCTGGTGGCAAACTTATTTATTGAAGTTAGCTCCCTAGTCAACTGAAGGAATAAGATAAGAGCATTAAATGCTTTTGGAATTTTAGTACATGGAAGAATTGGATTGATGAAGCTGTATGGAATTCATCTAGAATCACCAGTTGACTTTCTAGTCAACTGAAGTGAAGAGGACAAAAAAACTTAAGTGGCGGCAAGGTAGAGTCATGCAACACAAGATAGCTAACTTAATGGTTAGCTGGAGCAAGAATGGTTTCATGCATGAATAGTATCAGGAGATTTCAAAATGTAGGAACAAATGTTAACAGGTTTTTCATAGATAACTTTGAAGAGCATGAAAAACAATTAAACAATTACTCAAGCTAACTTACTAAATAGAAGAATTAATCATACCAAGTTCCCTTCTAATTTCATAAAGCTTAGATTCTTCAAGCGGTTTTGTAAAAATATCAGCGAGTTGCTTTTCAGTACATAAGAATTCAATTATAACATCACTATTATTCACATGATCCCTGATGAAATGATGTCTAATTTCTATGTGTTTAGTCCTAGAATGCTGGATGGGATTCTTAGTTATATTGATTGCACTAGTGCTATCACATTTTATCAGAATGCCTTTTTGTTTGATGCCATAATCTTCTAGATGCTGCTTAATCCATAAGATTTGAGCACAGCAACTTTTAGCTACAATGTATTTGGCCTCGGCTGTAGACAATGCTACTGAAATTTGCTTCTTACTAAACCAAGAGACTAAGTTAACACCTAAAAATTGGTAAGTTCCACTAGTTGATTTTCTGTCTAATTTACAACCTGCAAAATCTGAGTCTGTATATCCTATTAAGTCAATGCTAGATTATTTATCATACCAAAGTCCTAAGCTTATAGTTCCACTTAAGCTTTTAAAAATCCTTTTAACAGTAAGCAAGCGTGATTCTTTAGAATTAGCTTGAAATCTAGCACACATACAAACACTAAACAGGATATCAGGTCTACTTACAGTTAAATACAATAAAGATACTATCATGCCTCTATAAAGTTTTAGATCAACAAATTTTTTAGTACTATTTGAATCAAGTCTACATGATGAGCTCATAGGTGTACCGATACTCTTAGATGTCTCCATGCCAAACTTCTTGATCATTTTCTTGATGTATTTGGATTGGCTTATGAAGATCCCTTCTTTGTTTTATTTAATTTGAAGTCTGAGAAAATAGTTTAGCTCTCCCATCATGTTCATCTCGAACTCCCCCTGCATAAGCTTTGCAAAGTCCTTGCATAAAGAGTCATTAGTAGCACCAAAAATGATATCATCCACATAGATTTGAATAATTAGTATATCATCATTTTGTCTTTTGATAAAAAGAGATGTATCAATGTTTCCTCGAATAAAATTATTAATGATCAAGAATTTACTTAATCTCTCGTACCAAGCCCGGGGAGCTTGTTTCAAACTGTATAAAGCTTTGTTCAACTTAAATACATGGTTTGAAAACAAGTGATTTTCAAAACATGATGACTGTTCCACAAAGACTTGTTCAACAATGTATCCATTTAAGAAAGCTCTTTTAACATCCATTTGATACAATTTAAAATTTATAATGCAAGCAAAAATAAGAAGTAATCTAATAGCTTCTAATCTAGCAACAAGGGCATAAGTCTCATCAAAATCAATACCTTCTTCTTGATTATAACCCTTAGCTACCAATCTTGCTTTATTTCTAATTATATTACTATGTTCATCTAATTTGTTTCTAAATACACATTTAGTCCTAATAATTGGATGATTATGAGGCCTATCAACACGAGTCCATACATTATTTCTCTCAAATTGATGAAGTTTCTCATGCATGACATTTATCCAATCAACATCATCTTTAGCATCATCATAGCATTTAGGTTTAATTTGAGATACAAAGGCAAGTTATTATAAGTATATCTAAATGATGATCTAGTCCTAATACCTTGAGATGGATCACCTATAATTTGCTCTTTAGGGTGACTATGAACGTACCTCCATCCTCTTTCTAACTCATCATTACCTTGTGAAGCCTCATTTTGGTTAATTTCATTCTCTTCATTTGTCTCGTGTAGCTGGATCCTCCTTATCTTCCAAGGTAATGTCCTTGAGTTAATCTTCAATTTCATCTACATCATTCATACCTTTTCTCTTCCTTAATGAAAGATCATTAGATTCATCAAATATAACATGAATTGATTCCTCAACTACTAAAGTCTTTTTGTTGAATACTCTAAAAGCTCTACTATGTGAAGAATAACCAAGAAAAATGCCTTCATCTGATTTAGCATCAAATTTATCAAGGTTCAATTTTTCATTATTCAAAACAAAACATCGGCAACCAAAAATGTGAAAATAACTAATGTTAGGTTTTCTTCCTTTCCAAAGTTCATGTGGGGTCTTTTTCAAAACATGTCTAATTAATGCACGATTTAAAACATAACATGCTGTGTTGATAGCTTCAACCCAAAAATACTTTGGAAGATTGTTCTCACACAACATGGTACGGGCCATTTCTTCTAAAGTTTTGTTCTTTCTTTCTACTACCATTTTGTTTGGATGTCCTAGGTGCAAAAAAATTATGCTCAATGCCATTTTCATTACAAAAATTTTTAAAAGATTGATTTTCAAACTCTTTTCCATGATTGCTCCGTATCGATAAAACAGAAGAACTCTTTTCATTTGCAATCCTTTTAAATAATTTTTAAAATGAGGGAAAAGCGTCATCTTTGCTAACCAAGAATAAAACTCATGTAAATCATGAAAAATCATCGATCACAACAAAACCATATCTTTTTCCTCTTAGACTAGTTGTTCTTGCAGGACCAAATAAATCCATATGCAAGAACTCCAAAGGTCTAGTGGTGGAAACCAAATTTTTTGATTTAAAAGATACTCGGGTTTGTTTTCCAAATTGACAAGCATCGCAAATCTTATCTTTTTCAAAAACATATTTTGGCAAACCATTCATTAAATCCATTTTAATCAATTTAGACAATAAATCCATGCTTGCAAGAGCTAACCTACAATGCCATAATCAACTATAATCAGTTTTATCATTCATAGCAAGTAGGCAATCAACATTTTGGTCATACAAATCATTTAAATCAATAATATATACGTTACCATGCCTATGACCAACAAATTTCATACATTCATCAGCAGAATTTATAACAATGCATAAGGATGATTCAAATGTAACTTTAAATCCTTTGTCACATAACTGACTAATACTAAGTAAGTTGTGTTTCAGTCCATCTACAAGCAAAACATTATCGATGTAAGCATGAGGTGTGATACCTATTTTGCCAATGCCAATTATTTTACCTTGGCCATTATCATCAAAAGTAACAACACCTCCATCTTTTGCATCCAAAGTAATGAATTGTAATTCATCATCCATCATGTGTCTTGAGCACCCACTATTCAAGTAACATTTTCTTTTAGTTGCTCGAGTAGCAAGACACACATGTATACACAAATTCAAATCTTGATCTTAGGTACCCAAGCTTTCTTGGGTCCTTTTGGATTAGTTAAAATAGTTTCTTTCAGAACCCATATTTTTCTAACATTATGTGTATGATAAGTATAAGCTTTGTGTCCTAATTTACCACATTTGAAGCATGTAATCTTTATATAATTATCAGCATGCACATAAAGATTTTTCAAAAACTTTTGTCTTTCAAAAAGATTGTATCCAAGACCAGCTCTGTTGTAGACAGCTCTTTGACTACTCAATATCATTTTCAATTTTTCTAAACTCAATGTAAATCTATCTATAATTGGCTTTAATCTATCTACTTTATTTTTTAAATCTTGGTTTTCCTTTAGCAAAGATTCATTATCTTTTGAAATTCTTTCTTTTTCAAGATTAAGATCTTTAATTTCATTTTTCAAATCTCTATTCTTTGAACTTAAATTTGCAAAGTCATTAATCAGTTCATAAAATGCACCATATAGTTCATCAAAAGTAAAGTCATCTAGAAAACTAGGATTTACCTCATTGCCATCTGCCATAAAGCATACATTGGCGATTTTGGTTTTATCTTCATCTTCAGAACTTGTAACTTTACTATCGCTCCATGTAGCTAACATTGCTTTCTTCTTTATTCTTTTGAATCCTTTCTTTAATTGGGGATATTCTGGTCTGATATGTCCTGGCTTTTTGCACTCGTAGCATATTGGAGGCTCATCTTTCTCCTTTTCTTTGTTGTGTTCTTCTTTTGTGAATTGTTTTCTTTTTCCTTCAAACTTCTTTCTTCTCATAAATCTCTTAAATTTTCTGGAGATAAGTGCCATTTCATCATCCTTCTCACTGTCACTAGCTGTTTCCTCACTTTCATCATTTTAAGTGGCACTCTTTAAGGCCATTATTCTTTTCTTCTTTGACTCATTCTCATCAATGTGTTGTCATTACTGAAGTTCGTGAGTCATCAAGGAACCAACTAACTCTTCAAGTGATAGTGTGTTGAGGTCCTTTGCTTCTTGAATTGCAGTAACCTTGGCCTCCCAAGACCTAGATAAGGATCTCAAAATTTTTTTAACAAGATCACCGTTAGCATAAGATGTTCCTAAACTTTTTAGTCCATTAATAATATCAGTAAACCTTATAAACATGTCAGTGATATTTTTAGCAGAATCCATTTTGAATAATTCATACTTATGAATAAGCATATTTATCTTGGATTTCTTGACTTGATTAGTACCCTCATGGGTGACTTCAAGTCTATCCCAGATTTTCTTAGATGTAGAGTTATGATTAAACTCATTTGCATCAAGTGAACAGTAAAGAACATTCATAGCTTTTGCATTTAATTGAGCTTATTTTTTATCTTGCTCATCCCATTTCGATTCTAGTTTTGGGATGTCAAGACCATTAGTCTTGATGGTGGGTGTGTGAGGTCCATTAATTATGATTCCTCATAGATCATAATCAAGTGCTTGTATAAAATTTTCATACATGGTTTCCAATAAGTATAGTTTGTTTCATTGAACAAAGGTGGTTTATTAGTTGACTATCCCTCAGTCAAAACAGATCCCATTTGGATTGCTAATGATCTTTGGCTCCAAGCAACTTAAAGCAAGAGAAATCAGGAGCACGCTGCTCTGATACCACTTGTTGCCCAGATGTAGCAACCCAAGAGGAGGGTAAATTGGGTATTAAAAAATTAATTGCATAGATATGTGCTTAACAAATTTTAATTGGCAGTGGTGTAGTGATGTGAACACAATAATTTTACAGAAATAATGCAGGCAATCAAACACAAAGATTTTTATAGTGGTTTAGTGCCAACCCATCACCTACGTCCACTCCCCAAAAATTCTTTGAGAAGTTTTACTCCAATCATATTACCAACGAATACAACCCCTAGCCTTGCTAGGCTAGTCCTCTTATTACATGGCATAAGGCAGCCAAACCCCTAGCCTTACCAGGCTAGTCCACTTGTTTCACGGCACAAGGAGGCCAAATGACCAAGGGTTAAATCTAACCCTTTTACAAGATACAAAATATGTTTAGAAAAGATTAAGAACAGAGTGCTCCTAGACTGAGCAAATATTCAAAGATAAATATGTTACAATTTTTGTAGACAATCTTTAGCAATAAATGAAACTCTTTGAAGTAGCTAAAGCTTTGAATGCTTGTGAAAGCTTTAATGATTCAGCAGGGATGAGCAGTAAATAATCTTCAAGCTTTCTTGATTTCAACACAGATCTTTCTTTCAACAACCAAGAATATATGCAATAGTGGCTCTCTCTTTCTTGTATTGCTTCCTCTTTTCTTCTTCTTCTATACTTAGCCATTTAAAGCATTTGATCTGCAAAAATATCTGTTAGACTTAAACAGAATTAATGAAAAGTAAAACGGAAAGAAAAGATAATTGTTGAAAACATTTCCCTTGAGCATTGAATGCATTGGTATCCATTTGAAGGAGGAAGAGCTCTGCCATTTCTTTAAAGAACCAGAAGTCAGTTAACTAAAAATAGAACTCAGTTAGAGAGAGAGAGAGAGAAGAGAGTACATCCAAGTGATTTTCATCATAAGTTAGCTGGATACAAGATCCAGCTGACTAGAGAAAGGCCAGAGATGAAGATCAGCTTTCGTTAGCTAGCTGGATAAAAATCCAGTTAGCTATTTACATGATGAGCATGGCCAGAAGAGGAGTTCTGCTTTGGTTAGCTAGCTGGATAAAAATCTAGTTAGCTATCTATAAGGAGAGCACGGCCATAAGAGAGTTTTCAACTTTGGTTAGCTAGCTGGATAAAAATCTAGTTAGCTATCTATAAAGAGAGCATGACCATAAGAGAGTTTTCAGCTTTGGTTAGCTAGCTGGACAAAAATCCAGTTAGCTATCTATAAAGAGAGCACAGCCAGAAGAAATTTCAGCTTTCCATTAGCTAGCTGAAGAAGAGCTTCAATTAGATAAGATCAAATATCATACGACCAGAAGAGAGAGAGATGCAAACCATTAGTTAGCTGGACCAAAGGTCTAGTTAGCTATATTCAAAATTTCATACGGCCAGGAGAGAGAGATACAAACCGTTAGTTAGTTGGACCAAAGGTCCAGTTAGCTATATTCAAAATTTCACATGGCCAGGAGAGAGAGATACAAACCGTTAGTTAGTTGAACCAAAGGTCCAGTTAGCTATATTCAAAAGACACACGGCCATGATAGATGTTTAGGCCAAAGATAGTTAGCTGAATTTTAACTCAAGTTAACTAAGCTCAAGAAACCCATAACAAGAGAAAGAAATTCAGCCCGTTAGCTAGCTGGACAAAGAGTCCAGTTAGCCATTTTCATTAAGTGTTCGGCCAAGAAAGAGGTCTGCAGCATTTGCTAGTTAGCTGGACTAAAAGTCTAGTTAACTATTTCAATCATGCGCACGGATAGAAGAAGGTTCAGGAGCCATAGCTAGCTGGCCAGTTAACTTATTTGAAAGTCCATATGGCCAGGAGAAAAATCATGCTATCCCAGTTAACTAGTCATCAGTTCATGTTAACCATTTCAAAGAGGAGTTCGGCCAAGAAAGAGTTGCATGCCATGTAATTAGCTGGGTGAAATGCCCAGTTAACCAATTTGGAGAACCACACGGCTAGGAGAAGTGTTCATGTGATTTTAACTCAATGAGGCACATTGTAATTCATCTGAAAGCATTCTTTGGTCAGTTGCATTTTTATGTATTGATCTTTGTCTCCATAATAAACAAATTAGTCCTTACTTAATTGTTTTGCAATCATCAAAATTAATTTAGGGCCAACATTATCTTAATTTTTAATTAATTAATTAATTAAAAAGGATGGTAGTTATTATTCTCGCAGGATATCATATTCATGAGAGAAAAATAATGTAGGATGATTGTCATCACCAGAGTTTTCTCCTTCATCTTCATTTTTTTTCATGAGTTAAGAATACAAAGTAAATAAATAAACTCAGTTATGTGATCTCAACCCAAATAAAAAACGTCCACTCGTTCATGTTCATCATAATTTGGAGAACGTTTGGTAAGATTATGATGATCAAAAGGATTTGGTGATTCCAAAGTGATGTTGGAGGAGTTCAAGATATTTGATGAGTGATCAATTTCTTAATCTTCTTATTATTTCTATTGTTAAATTAATATATGTATAGATCGCTAAATAATTTTTTTAAGATATACGATTTGATCCTTATCCTATTTTTACACATATCTCAAAATCATTTTGAGATAACCAGCAATTGGTATCAGAACATGCTATACCCCTATTAATTTAATAATTGATTATGTAATAATCATTATATGATTGGGTAGGCACTCATGCATTATGATGTATGATTTTAATATTTTCATGGTAATCAATCTATGTGCGAATGGATTGGTCATAATTTTTTTCTGGTTTTATGGAATAAATTATACGATTTTTTCTGTTGATTAGATCAATTATACAAGATTTATGGTGTTATTTTATTTATATGATAAAGAAGAGTTCTTTATGTTTTTGAGAAAAGTTTTCAATAATAATAAATAACAATAATAATAATAATAATCAATATCTTAAAGAGTCTTGTTCTGTTGATCCAAAAAGTTTGTATTAAACGGATAAATGTTGATTCGAAAAGTTTGGATCAAACAATATCATGTCAGTTCTTGAGTCTTTTGACGAAAGAGTTCAAACCACCACTTTCTTTCCTAGAATACCCTCCCTCCATGCTGTGCTTCACGTTGTATTCAAGCTCCTCCCCTGTTGCTTTTGCTCAGTAGCCCCCCTATTTTTTTTTTTTACTCAATAGCCCTCAAAATTACTTAGTAGCCCCCTAAATTTAAAAAATACCTAAATTATCCCTTTCCCCCTTCACTCCCCTGCCCTCCTCACGAAATTTCTCAGCGTCCCCCCTTCCGTCAGCACTCCCCCTCCTTCTCTGGCCTTCCCCGGCAGCGACTCTTCTTCCCTAGCAGCGACCATCTTTTTCGGTGAGGTTTCCCTATCTTCTTCCCTCCCTCCCTCCCTTTTTCCCTCTCTCACTCGATCAGCTCCGTCTTTCTCAACCATCTCTTCCACCTTCTTTAGCCGAGCTCCATCTCCCTCGAGGCCTCCACCCCCTTTCTTCCTCCCTCCCTCGCTCCACACTTGGCTGAGTCTCTGTTCGGCCCTGGTTGGCTGAACAGAGACTCTCTATTCCGCCAAGAAGGCCGAACAAACAGGATCTGTTCGGCCCAACTGGCCCGAATAGGAAGGCCAAATAGAAGAATTCTGGTGGCTATTTTGATCCGGAACGAGGGAAGAGGGGGGGGGGAGGAGAGAGGGGGGCTGTTTTGAGCCAAACAGAACTACCCGCTTCTCCCTCCTCCACCACGTTGACCGAAGACTTCTGGTTCCACGCCTCCGTCGACCGAAGCCTTCTAGTCCCACGCGTCCGTGAGTCTCTTCAGCGTCTTCCTGGGAGAAATCCCTGGATTTTGGCTGCTGGGGATGCTTGCGTGGCGGCTTGGACGTCACGGGAATTCGCAAGAATTCCAGGTTCCGCGCGTGGAGCGGCTTCGTGAGGAGTCTAGCGTGGAGCGATGAAATTTGTGGGAGAAGGCCAGTAATTCCTCACGGAAAGTCTCTCACGCACGGGTAAATTCCAGCAGGAAGGAAATTCAAAGCAAAGATAAAGGATTTAAAAATCCAAGAGGAGGAGGGCATTCCAGCTAAGAACACACGGAATCTTGGTTGGTTTTCGTGGGTTGTTGGCTTCACTCCATGTTCCAGGCTTCCATGAAGACTCGTACGTGAAAGGGAAGAAGGGAACGTGAGGAGTGCTCCAGCTCCAGCACGGAACAAAGATTAAATAAATCTTGAGAATAAAAGGAAGGCATGGCAACAAGTGGACGCTTCAAGGCCACACTCCAATGGCTACGTTTTAAAACAGAACTTGTTTGGCCGCTAGCCCACGGGGGTCATGTTGCTTGGCTCTTTGGTGACTCTTTAAAATTTATTTTGGGTTGTAATTTTTATTCCATGGTCAATTTTTTTTTCTTTTGTTTTGTTTTTTATTAAATATTTTTATTATGTTGATAATAATTACATTGCCATGCATATTATATGTCATATTAGACAAAAAAGTGCCTACCTATTTGTTGTATATCATGCATTTAAGAGCATTATTATTTTATTATTTTATTAAAAAGGTTTAGTAAATTATATTTAATATACTTTGCAACAATTGGATTTGCAAAATTAATGTACCAAATGTGAAATTTTAAATTTAAGTGTTAAATTTAAATTATCACATTCAACTTATTTTTATAATTTTAAAATATTTAAAATTATAAAATCTTAGTCATTTAAATTGTTTAAATTAACTAAAGGTTTATGAAACAAGAGTTATTTTATAAATAAAATATACTTTTACAAAATAATGAGTGGAAGGGATAATATGACAATATAAGCCCATGGTCTCCATCGTTACTATAACACAGTAAGTTATTAGTAGCGCCTCGAGACGCTTTGATTTTGTCCTCCCTACGAAGGGTGTCTACTAATAGAAATAACAAGGTTATCTTCCATGAGATAAAATTTTTAAGAAGTATTTTAGAATTGACCTACCCTAGGCAGCAATTTCTAAGGTAAGTCTTAAAAAAAATCTTATACGATGGGTCACACTCATGAAAAAATAATTAACTTAGTTAATTATTTTCTTGACCAAAATTTAAGAAAATTAATGAGTATTTGATATATGAGATATTTGGAAGATACTTATTAATTGAGAAAGTCTCATTTTAATTAGCAACTATTTGATCTACCCTACGATGGCACTTAGTTGTGAAGATTAAAATTTCTTAGGCATTTAAAGTAAACATGTTTTTGTGTATTTTAATATATGCATTTATAAATCATATTTACTTTGCCTTAAATTGTGTGATGATATTTATGCAATTATTTATTAAAAATATTTTCTATTTTCAGCAAATATGTCAAATCCGATTTTCTTACTTTCGCCTCTCAAATTTTAATGGATGAAAATTTTGTTAAGTAGAAAAGTAACATGAATATCCTCCTCATTAATAAAAACTACCACTATGTCCTTAAGGAGGATTGTCCTCCAGTGCCTCCAACCAATGCTTCCAAAGTTGTTACTAAAGAGTACAACCGTTGGGTTATTGCAAATAACAAGGCTCGCTGCTATTTGTTAGCAGCAATGAATGAGGTGCTTAGAACTAAGCATGAGGCCCTTAAAATTGTAAGAGAGATTATGGAATCTCTGCAGCAGATGTTTGGATGCCTATCTGATCAGGCTCGCTACGAAGCTGTAAAAGTTGTTATGAATGACAAAATGAAGAATTGTTCTTCTATTCGTGAGCACATCCTCAAAATGGTCAATTGTTTCAATGAAGCTAAAATTGATGAAAAGACTCAGGTTAACATAATCCTAAAGATATTATCTTCCACTTTTCTTCAATTCAGAACTAATTACATTATGAATCATAAGAAGTATAATCTGACTGAATGAGCTACAAATTTATAAGACCCTTATAAATAATAAGGATGGCAAGGCAAATGTTGCTGAAGCCAATACAACTGAGGAGAAGCCTTCTTTTTCAAAAAAAAAAAAAAAAAAAGAATGTGGGGAAGCAAAAGGACAACAACAAGAAGATCCAGATGAAAAAAGGAAAGGCTGCTCAGCCTAAACCTAAAGGAAAGTATTTTCATTGTAATCAAGACGGCCATTGGCACAGGAACTGTAAAAGGTACCTTAATGAGCTGAAACAAAAAATGAAACAAGGTAAATTAAATTTACTAGTCATAAAAACATGCTTAGTTGAGAATGATTTCTCAAGCTGGATTATTGATTCATGAGCATCTAACCATGTTTGTGTTTCTTTGAAGATCCTTGAGTCTGCCAAGGATCTTCAAGTGAAAGATTTCACGATGAGAGTAGGCAGTGAAAAAAATGTGTTAGCGATAGCAGCAAGGACAGTGCGACTGTCATTTGCTAATAATAAATATTTATTTTTGAACAATATTTATTATATTTTAAATTTCAAAAGAAATTTGATTTTGGTATCAAAGTTGCATGAACAATTTATTTCTATTTTTTTATATTAACTATATTTTAATTTATAAGAATGGAATGAATATTTGTTCTGGTTATGTTGAAAATAGTCTATATTTTATTAAACCAATTTGCAATAACTTACTTCAAACCAAAATGTTTAAAGTCGCTGAACCAACCCCAAAAGAAGAAAAGTTGCGAATAACAACAATGACATGTATTTATAGCATTTGAGGCTCGGTCACATTAATATACATAGAATAGAAAGACTAGTGAAGGATGGTCCTTTAAGAGAGCTAAGAGTTGACACTTTACCAGTCTGTGAATCCTGTCTAGAAGAAAAAATGATCAAAAGACTTTTTCAGCAAAAGATGAAAGAGCAAAAGCACCTTTAGAAATCATACATACTGATGTATGTGGGCCTTTGAATGTCAAAGCTAGAGAGGGCAATGAATATTTTGTTACATTTATTGATGATTATTCAAGATATGGATATGCATATCTGATGCAAAGAAAATCCAAGGCCTTTGAAAAGTTCAAAGAATTTCGTGCTAAAGTAGAAAAATAACTCAGTAATTCAATCAAAACTCTTCGATTTGATCGAGGAGGAGAGTACCTGGTTTATGAATTTAAGAATCACTTGATTGAGAATGAAATATTATCACAGCTTACGGCACCTACGATACCATAACAAAATGGTGTAGCTGAAAGAAGGAATCAAACTTTGCTTGATATGATAAGATCAATGTTGAGCTATTCTTCTTTGCCTACCTCATTTTGGTGATATGCACTACAAATAGCTGTATACATTCTAAACTTAGTTCCATCTAAGTCAATCCCTAAGACTCCTTTAGAGTTATGGAATGGTCGTAAACCTAGTTTGAGACACATCTGCATATGGGGGTGTCTAGCCTATGTGCTGAAGGAAAAGATTGGGAAGCTTAAACCTCATTTGGAAGTATGCATGTTTATTGGATACCCTAAGGAAACGAGAGGAGGTCTGTTTTATAGTACTCAAGATAACAAAGTAGTTATGTCGACAAATGCTACATTTTTCAAGTACAACTATATGATAGAATTCAAACCCAGAAGTAAAGTAATTCTGAAAGAGTTGCTGGCTGATGAGATCAGCCCCACACCAACAAAAGTTGTTGAATGACAAAAAGTTGAGACCACTACTCAAAATCAAACACCATCGCTACCACGACATAGTGAAAGAAAAATAAGATTGCCCATCCGCTATTATCAAGATGGAGAAATACAAGTTGCAGTCACCGATGGCAGTGATGATGATCCAGTGACTTACAAGATGGCAATGAAGGGTGTTGATCAAGAAAAATGGCAAAAAGCCATGAAACTCGAAATGAAGTCAATGTGCTCCAATTCAGTCTGGTAACTTGTAGATCTACCAAAGATGTTAAGCTTATTGGATGCAAATGGATATATAAGAGAAAGAGAGGAGCCGATGAGAAAGTAGAGACTTTCAAGGCTAGGTTGATGGCAAAGGATTTTACCCAAAAGAAAGGTGTAGACTATGAAGATACTTTTTTTCTAGTAGTCATGCTAACATCTTGAAGAGACTATTCATATGGTCCAACCAGAGGGTTTTATGGTTAAAAGCCAAGAGCAAAAAGTCTACAAATTGCAAAGGTCCATTTATGGGCTTAAGCGAGCTTCTAGATCTTGGAACATCAGATTTAATGAAGTCATAAAATCTTATGGTTTTAAACAAAATTTAGGTGAACCTTGTGTCTGTAAGCAAATGGGATGGGACTTAGAGACATGTCTCATTTGTTTTAGGATAAGTGGGAGATTGTTGGGATATGTGATGGGGACATCAGCAAGAAGAAAAGGTTGCAGACTGACACTCTTTGGTTTTGTAGTTAATCTACTTTTCGCAGGTTCCACTTACTCGAGCCAAGAGTTTCAATTGGCAACTCATGTTGCAAAATTTCAACTTCTGCCAAGTCTCAAAGTATCGACACTTCCTTCCTTGAGTCAACACTGCTATCAAGACATCAAGTCTTCTCTTTGGAAGTCAAATCTTGGAGGACACATGGAGGTATCTGATGATGACACATGGTAACTTAGAAGTTAAATCTTGGAGGACACATGGAGGTATCTGATGATGACACATGGCAAACTAAGGAGGTGCCACATGGAAGCTGGTGCAACCAAATTTGTTAGGGATTGATTGTAATTAGTTAGCTATATCATAACTAATCCTTAGATAGTTATGATCTTTTAGTTTTTTGGGCTGAAATTTCTGGAAGTCCTTTGGCCTATAAATAGGCCAAGCTTTCTCTCTTGTAGATATGAAGTTTGAGAAATAAAATCAAGTTTATTTGATTTCTTTTGCCAAGTGCCTTGTTCATCTTTAAGTATGAAGAGGGTGAGATGCTCTTAGTTTGAGTTGAGGCTCGTGTTTCCCTAGTCTTAGATCTAGGTCACTCCTTGAGGGAGAGAGTGAGAGGCCCAATTTGCTACTCTAAACCATTCTACCAAGGTTCCATAATAGTTTCAGGAAGAAGGACAAGTGCTACCCAAGTCTCAGCAAAAATTTTCAAATCCTTCCTTTCCTTGTTCGATTTTTTTTTTATTTCCTTCAATTCCTTTGCCTCCACAGTCTTACTTCTGATCACTTGCAGGTTCTCTTTAGGATGTTAGAGTTGAGGATGATGGCTCCACGTCAAGGATCAAGTACCAAGGTGAGTTCTTAAGTAAGAAGTAGATCTTGTCAACCAACCCTCAATTCTTTGAGTGTTGAGTGCATCCCTTTTACTTTAAGATCTTACTTCATTGTTGAAAAAAAAAAAAAAACCTCTTGGTCCTTTAGATCTGAAGTTTTAAAGGTGGCTTAATTTAGTTTGAAGGTTTCCATACCTTTAGATCCTAATCTTTTTATTTCTTTGAAAGAAGCTTGCACAAGGGTGTTTAGATTTCTGCTTCCGGTTTGATGTTCTTCATTTCTCCCATGCATGAATTCAGCCATAGCTTGGGCTCAAATGTTCATTAAGGGTGGTAATCACTTAAAACACATCACCATCCCCTCATTCCACCAATTTTTTTTCTTGCCCCATCAGCTTTGGTATCAGAGCCTTGGTCTCTAAGTTAAGCTTGTAAGTTGCTGGAATTTCTATTCTAGTTTTAGTCTGAGATTTCATGAATTTTTTGTAATTTTTTAAGGTTAAAAAATAAATAAAAATTCATTTGCTGCACTTTAGGACTTTAGGTTCCGAAATATAAAATTAAAAAAAATATTTTAGAGTTTTGGAATAAAAAAAATTTGAGTTCTTAGGTTGTTTTTGGAAGACTGTTTTGGTTCCCTCTATTAAATTTGATTTTAAAAAAATAAAAAAAAATAATTTTTTAATTTAAGATCTGAGATTTAGACTTCAAATTCTGTTATTTTCCACTTAAAGTTTGAATTTAGGGGTTTTTAAATTTAAAATTTGAATTTTGAAATAGGTAGTAGGAGTTTGTTAAGCTGCTAGAATCTTCTAGCAACTACTATCATAACAACTTCCTCAACCAAATTAAAAAAAAAATGAATTCAAATTTCAAAATCTAGGATTTTCACTCTGAGATCTAACTAATTCAATTTTCATTTTGAATTTTTGAAAATTTAAAACTTTAAATTTTAAATTTTAAAACCGGGTTAGTTGAAGGTTAGTTAGAAGCTGCAATTTTATTTAACCACTTTTACCTCCAAGAATGAAATTTTAATCTAAATTTTAAAATTTTAAAAAAAAATAGCTTCTGAAATCTAGACTTCAAGATTTGAATTTCTCAATTTAAGTTTATTTGCTGAATTTTAAAATTAGATTAAATTTCACTTCATTGTACTAAGTCTAGTCGATTGTGCTAGTTAATTGCTGAAATTGTGTGCATCCATATATACATAAACCATCTTAAGGGCATTCAATATAACATAAGGGGAGGAGTTAATAAACTTTCCTTAGCCCACAACAACCATCCTCATTATGCATTGACCTAAGCCTTAATTAAAATCAAGTATACACCTAAATTAAGGACACCAACAAGTTGAGTTCAAGTGCAAGAGGAGACAAAGCACTATTTGAGTTTGTAATTATTCTTAGAAACTGGTGTCTAAGACTAGAGGTCTAATGGCAAATGCCTTAAGCGGACTTGTGGTTCTTTAATTGGGTCCTTGCGAAAGCAAGGGGGGCCTCCCGCATTCCCACCTCTTACCTGGCCAGTGACAAAGGTAATTGCATCCTTAACTAGTACCTAGTCAAGTCTTGTATTTTGAACTTCTAGGTTTAGGAGCCCTAGAAGCTAGGTTTGTACTTCTTGTTTTATAGGTTAAAAGTTCTATCTTTCTTGGTTTGTACCTATGGATCCTAATCTTGAACTCTTTATGAGGACCCTAACTGAAAAGTTAGACACTATAACTGAGCAATTAGGGCAAATCAACAAAGAATTAGGTCAAGTAAAAGATAGAGTTGAGACCCTTGAAGAGCCTCAAAGGATCCCCATCGAACCTGAATCATCTAGGTCAATTCCTCGAGGTCCAAGAGCCCAATATCATGTGCACATCCCTGAATACAATCCAAGGAGACTTGATCCTGATTTCATGGAAGAAGCCCGTCGAGTCCATCGGCCTGACTTTACTCCTGATCATATCCCTAGGCGACCTCACCAGGATTACTTAGATCAAGATGAAAGAGCCATGAGGAACATTCGATTAGAGGCTCCTATCTTTGATGGAAGCATAGACCCTAAAGCTTATGTTGATTGGGAGGGAAAAATGGATCAATATTTTGAATGGTATGAGATGACCAAGGAGAGAAAGTATAAGTTTGCCAAACTGAGGTTAGTCCGCCAGGCTAGGTTATACTGGGAGAATATCGGGCGAATGCTTAGGCAAAGAGGAGACATGCCCATAACCACTTGGAGAGCTATGAAAATCAAGCTTAGGGAAAAGTATGTCCCTATGTCCTATCACCAAAGACTATTAGATCAGTGGCAAAAATTATACCAGGGCAATAAGACTTGTCTGAATATATTACCAAGTTTGATGTGTTTGCGATGAGGTGTAACATTGATGAATCAGAAGCTGTAACATTGTCTAGGTTTAGAGCCAGTTTGCGTGAAGAAATTCAAAAGGAATTATTTCTAAGAGAAATCACTGACCTAGACCAAGCCTATCAAATAGCCAGAGATTGTGAAAGGTTTCAAAGGGGACCGATAGCCAGAAGACCCGAACTAAGTAAGATTAGCACCCCTACTCAGAAACCAGGGTTCAACCAAATGCGACCAAATCACCCCACTCCTACTATCCCATCCGGTCAAACGAGTGACAAGGGTAAGACCTCTGTAGTTCAAAAGAGTAACAACCCGAATGTCCATTGTTTTAAATGTAACAGGAAGGGACACTATGCCAACCAATGCCCTGCCCATTCTCTACACATAGGAGAACTAGCTGAAGAGGACCCTGAAGATACTAAAGAGTTTGAAAAAGAGGTATTGAGGCTGAATCCAATCTGATCAATGAATATGATGAAGAGGAAGAAGAGATTGATTATGATGAGACTTTGGGTGTTGTTAGAATTTTGACCCAAACAAAGGAAAAGGAGGATTGGAGAAGAACTAATATACTCCAAACATTTGATAAGATAGGGGAGAAGGTTTATAAAATCATTATAGACAATGGAGTTGTGTGAATGCTATTTCCACTAAAGCCATTAAGAATTTAAGCTTGACCCCTATTCCCATTGTTGACCCCAGATTGATTTTGATAATTACAAAACAAATTAAGCAATTCTAAGATTGATATAGGAAAGTTCGGTCGCCTTGCAAGTAAGTATCTTCATACAAAATTGACTGGTAAGAAAGTACTTTACTTTGCTTTAGATATTTTTATTTTTGCTTGAAGTTAACTGGTTAGCTAGCTTGTTCTTTCAATTAGCTAGCTGGCAAGTCCCTCAGCTAACTAAAATTCTCGCTACAGTGATTGGGCCGAACGATCTTGTATTTTAGCTAGCTGTTTAGCGAGCTTGTTAGCTAGCTGAAGTTTCTTCAGCTAACTAAAATGCTTGTCTCAGTTAGATGGCCGAACGTCCTCCTTTTTTAGCTAGCTGGTGAGTTAGTTTATTAGCTAGCTGGAGCCCTTTCAGCTAACTAAGAAACTTGTCTCAGGTGCCTGGCCGAACGTCCTTTTATTTTAGTCAACTGGTGAGCTAGCTTGTTAGCTAGATGGAATTCCTTCAGCTAACTGATTTGCTTGTCACAGTGCATTGGCCGAACACCCTCCAATTTTAGCTAGCTGGTTGGATGTCTTCTTAGCTAACTGAAACTCCTTCTAGCTAGCTGACGTTTCTTTTAGTTAACTGCTTAGCTAACTATTTCATCCTAGAGCTAACTACTCAGCTAACTGATTTTCACAGGGAACATCTCAGCCGTGGGGATTCAAAATTCAGTTAACTAAAGAGCTAGCTGATTGTTGGTTAGTTAGCTGGAGAGTTAACTATTATATCAAACGGATGGCTGCCCTTTTGCTCAGTTAGCTGGAGAGCTAACTAAGCTAGACGGACAACACATTGCTTTTACTTCTAGTTAGCTCGTGAGCTAACTGGCCATTCTTCAGTTAGCTATTCAGCTAACTAGCTGTCTTGTTCTTCTCCTACAGCCGAGTGGATTTCAAATTAAGTTAGCTGGAGAGCTAACTATGATAGCATGAATTTTTCTCTCTGCCGTTACTTTTTTTTAGTTAGTTAGCTAAAGAGCTAGCTGACTTTCGCTTAGTTAGCTGCCAAGCTAACTGATGTGCTACCTCAGGACGATTCTTTTGTTGTGACCTCTCTGGTTAGCTAACTGATTAGCTAGCTGAGGTTTCTTGCTTTACTCTTGGACGATGGCATTCATATCCTCAGCTACCTGGAGCCTCTTTTTTTTCCACCGCCGCCTAAGCTTTTAAGAGTGCTCATTCTTCTCTCTCTCTCTCTATTGCTATTTCAAGCAATATTTAACTTTTGATTTTAAATTTTTACAGTGCTCATCCTTCCTCAAATGGAGATCTGCATTCAATGCTTAAGGGAAACATGTTTAACGGTTATATTTTCTTCCGTTATTATTTCCATTTATTTCTTATGTATCTAACGGATATCTTCTTGTTAGATGGATATAAATAGCTGGGATTAGAAGCACACTAGACGATTTTTGGAAAAGAAATTTCAAAGAGAGAAAAATTCAAGAAAAGAGCCTTCATTGCATATTTGTTGAGTGGTTGCTAGGCATTCAAGTTCATTCCTTGCTCCGAAAGGTCGTCCGAATCATTGAAGCTTTTCAAGCATTCAAGACTTCAGCTGCTTCAACCTAGTTCATTTATTGCTGAGTTTATTGCTTCAAAAGTTGTAAAGTATTTTCCGAATATTTGCTCATTGTAGGAGCTTCTCCTTTACATACTCTGATTATCTTGTAAAAGGGTTAGTGAACCCTGGTTTGTTGTTGGCTTTCTTGTGCCATTGAAACAAGAGGACTAGCCTAGGTTTGGCTAGGGGTTTTTGGCTTCCTTGTGCCATGAAACAAGAGGACTAGCCTAGGTTTGGCTAGGGGTTTTTGGCTGCCTTGTGCCGTATAAACAAGAGGCTAGCCTGGTTCGGCTAGAGGTTGTAATCGTTGTAATACGATTAGTGGAATTCCCAAAGGTGTTGGGGAGTGGATGTAGGTGCTGAGTTTGACACCGAACCACTATAAACTTCTGTGTGTTTGTGGTTGTTTGCTTTTCTGTTGTTATTATTCTGTGCACCCCACTTCACCGCTACAAATTAAATTAGGGTTAAAAGCACATATATCTGCATAGCTATTAAATTTTTTAAATAACCCAATTCACCCCCCTCTTGGGTTAGTACATCTGGGCAACAAGTGGTATCAGAGCAGCGTGCTCTTGATTTCTATAGCTTTGATTAGCTTGGAGCCAAAGATCAATAGTAATCCCAATGAATTCCATATTGATTGAGGGACAATCAACTAATAGACCACCTTTGTTCAATGGAACAAACTACACATATTGGAAAGCACGAATGAAAATCTTCATTCAAGCACTAGATTATGATTTATGGGGAATCATAATTAATGGACCTCACACACCCACTATTATGATTGAAAATGTTAATATTGCAAAACCTGAATCTGAATGGGATGAGCAAGATAAGAAATTAGCTCAATTAAATGCAAAGGCTATGAATGTTCTTTATTGCTCTCTTGATGCAAATGAGTTTAATCGCATATCTACTTGTATGTCTGCTAAGAAAATATGGGATATACTTGAAGTCACCCATGAGGGTACAAATCAAGTCAAGGAATCCAAAATAAATATGCTTGTTCATAAGTATGAATTATTTAAGATAGATCCTGCTGAAAATATTACTGATATGTTTACAAGATTTACTGACATTATTAATGGATTGAAGAGTCTTGGAAAATCTTATGCTAACAGTGATCTTGTTTGAAAAATTTTAAGATCTTTACCTAGGACATGGGAAGCAAAAGTCACAGCAATTCAAGAAGCAAAAGATCTCAACAATTTATCACTTGAAGAGTTGGTCGGTTCTTTGATGACTCATGAACTTCAACAACGACAACATATTGATGAAGATGATTCAAAGAAGAGAAGGACCATAGCATTGAAGAGTGCAACTCAAGAAGATGAGAGTGAAGAAACCACAAGTGAGAGTGAGAAAGATGATGATATGGCACTTATTTCAAAGAAATTTAAAAGTTCATGAAGAAAAAGAGATTTGGAAAAAGAAAGCATTTTGTCAAAGGAGATCATAGCAAAGATAAGGAAAAGAGTGAACCTCCAACATGCTATGAGTGCAAGAAGCCTGGACACATCAGACCAGATTGTCCCCTATTAAAGAAGGCATCTAGAAGAATAAAGAAAAAGGCAATGATGGCCACTTGGAGTGACAGTGAAGCTACAAGTTCAGAAAATGAAGAGAAAACTGAAGTTGCCAATATTTGCTTCATGGCTGATAATGATGAGGTGTGTCTTGCAACTCAAGCAATTAAAAGACAATGGTACTTGGACAGCGGGTGCTCAAGACACATGACCGGTGATGAATCACAATTCATCACTTTGGAAGCAAAAGATGGAGGTGCTGTTACTTTCGGTGATAATGGCCAAGGAAAAATAATTGGCATTGGAAAAATAGGTATCACACCTCATGCTTATATTGATAATGTTCTGCTTGTAAAAGGTTTGAAACACAATTTACTTAACATTAGTCAATTATGTGACAAAGGATTTAATGTTATATTTGAATCATCCTTATGCATTGTTAGAAATCCTGCTAATGAAAACATGAGATTTGTTGGTCAACGGCATGGTAATGTATACATTGTTAATTTAAATAATTTGCATGATCAAAATATTGATTTCCTAGTTGCTACTAATAATAAAACTGATAATAGTTGGTTATGGCATCGTAGGCTAGCTCATGCAAGCATGGATTTACTATCTAAATTAATTAAAAAGGATTTAGTACATAGTTTGCCAAAACTTGTTTTTGAAAAAGATAAGATTTGCAATGCTTGTCAATTTGGAAAACAAACCCGAGTTTCTTTTAAATCAAAGAATTTTGTTTCAACCACTAGACCATTGGAGCTCTTGCATATGGATTTATTCGGTCCTACAAGAACCACTAGTCTAGGAGGTAAAAGATACGGTTTCGTTATTATTGATGATTTCTCTCGCTTTACATGGGTTTTGTTTCTAGCTAGTAAAGATGAAGCATTTTCGTCATTTCAAAAATTATTTAAAGAATTACAAACGAAAAGAATTCTTCTATTTTGTCAATGCGAAGTGATCATGGAAAAGAATTTGAAAATAAATCTTTTGAAGAATTTTGTAATGAAAATGGAATTGAACATAATTTTTCTACACCAAGAACACCACAATAAAATGGAGTAGTTGAAAGAAAGAATAGAACATTAGAGGAAATGACGCGTACCATGTTGTGTGAAAGCAATCTTCCTAAATATTTTTGGGCAGAAGCTATTAACACTGCATGCTATGTTTTAAATCGTGCATTAATCAGACCTATTTTGAAAAAGACTCCGTATGAACTTTGGAAAGGAAGAAAACCTAATATAAGTTACTTTCATGTTTTTGGATGTCGATGTTTTGTATTAAATAATGGAAAATCAAACCTTGATAAATTTGATGCTAAGTCTGATGAAGGAATTTTTCTCGGATATTTTTACATAGTAGAGCTTTTAGAATATTCAACAAAAAGACTTTAGTAGTTGAAGAATCAATTCATGTTATCTTTGATGAATATAATGATCTTCCATCAAGGAAGGGAAAAGGTATAAATGATGCAGATGACATTGAAGATCAATTCAAGGACATCACATTAAAGGATAAGAACGATACACAAGAGGTAAGTGAAGAAGAGAACGCTGACCTACCTGAAGCCTCACAAGGTAATGATGAATTAGAAAGAGGATGGAGGTATGTTCTTAGTCACCCTAAAGATCAAATTATTGGTGATCCTTCTCAAGGAGTGAGAACTAGATCATCATTTAGAGATGCTTGTAATAATTTAGCATTTGTATCTAAAATTGAACCTAAATGTTATGATGATGCTAAAAATGATGTTGATTGGATTAATGCCATGCATGAGGAACTTAACCAATTTGAAAGAAATAATGTTTGGACTCTTATTGAAAGACCTCATAATCATCAAATTATTGGAACTAAATGTGTTTACAGAAACAAATTAGATGAACATGGTAATATAATTAGAAATAAGGCAAGATTAGTAGCTAAAGGTTATAATCAAGAAGAGGGAATTGATTTTGATGAAACTTATGCCCCTGTTGCTAGATTAGAAGCTATTAGATTACTTCTTGCTTATGCTTGTTATATGAATTTTAAATTATATCAAATAGATGTTAAAAACGCTTTCTTGAATGGATATATTGCTGAACAAGTTTTTGTGGAACAACCACCCGGATTTGAAAATCATCTGTTTCCAAACCACATTTTCAAATTAAACAAAGCTTTGTATGGTTTGAAACAAGCGCCCCGGGCATGGTATGAAAGATTAAGCAAATTCTTGATTAGTAATGATTTTATTTGAGGAACTGTGGATACAACTTTATTTATTAAAAGGCAAAATAAAGATATATTAGTTATTCAAATCTATGTTGATGATATCATATTTGGTGCCACTAATGAATCTTTGTGCAAAGACTTTGCTAAGCTTATGCAGGGAGAGTTCGAGATGAGTATGATGGGTGAGCTGAATTACTTCCTCGGACTTCAAATTAAACAAAGCAAAGATGGGATCTTCATAAGCCAATCTAAATATACCAAAGAAATGATCAAGAAGTTTGGCATGGAGACATCCAAGAGTATCGATACCCCTATGAGCTCATCATGTAGACTTGAAACTTATAATTCTGAAAAATGTATTGATTTAAAATTATATAGAGGTATGATTGGATCTTTGTTATATTTAACTGCTAGTAGGCCAGATATTTTATTTAGTGTTTGCATGTGTGCAAGATATCAAGCCAATCCTAAAGAATCACACTTGCTTGCTGTTAAAAAAATATTTAAATATTTAAATGGAATAATAAATTTGGGTATATGGTATGATAAACAATCTAGCATTGATTTAATAGGATACACTGATTCTGACTTTGCTGGATGTAAATTAGATAAGAAATCAACCACTGGAACTTGCCAGTTTCTAGGTGTTAACTTAATTTCATGGTTTAGCAAAAAGCAAACTCAGTAGCACTATCTACGGCCGAGGCCGAGTATGTTGCAGCTGGGAGTTACTGTGCTCAAATCTTATGGATTGAGCAACAACTAGAAGATTATGGTATTAAACAAAAATCCATACCTATAAAATATGATAATACAAGTGCAATCAGTTTAACTAAAAATCCTATTCAACATTCCAGAACTAAACATATTGAAATTAGACATTATTTATTAGAGATCATGTTAACAATAGAAATATTGTTATTAAATTTTTAAATACTGAAAAACAAATTGCTGATATTTTTACTAAGCCACTTGATGAAATAAAATTTTATGAAATCAGAAGAGAATTAGGGATGTTTGATCCAACCATTTAATGAATCATTTAATGAAGTGATATGATATCTAATAGTTATGACATCTTTAAATCACATCAATCAAAGGAATTTCATGTCAAATTAAATGCTTGTTGTAAGGCTTTATGTCTTTTCAAATTAATAAAAGCTATGTTCTTTGAATTCTTCCAACCACCGGCCGTTTGAAAAGCTTTTATTTTTTTTCTTTTGATGGCAGCTAACTGACCAGGCAATCAAACAGTCACCTGGCCAGTTAACCATCAAGCCTATTCACTATATAACCTTTTTCTCCACTCGTTTCTTTTCAAATCACGCCGTCTCCTTCATTCTCCCTCATTCTAACTCCAACCGAGCGTCTTTCTCCTCATCTCTCATTCTCAACCGTTTCTTTCATTCCTTCCATTAATCCTTCCTTCCATTCAACCTATTAATCTATCTAGAAGAAGTTGATGGCTCCCAAGAAGAAGACAATCGCTAGAGATGACGATTGTACCGATCTTCGCCGGAAGTCTTCCACGTCTTCTACTCAAATCAACTCCCTACTTGCTTCAAAATCTTTTGCTCATGGGAGGTTAGTAGACTTTAACTTTTTAGAACAAGAAGGTTTTAAAATCAGTAATTGTTAGTTAAACAAGGATGGGACAAACTGTTATCTACCAAAAGACCTATTTATCCTGAACTTATTAAGGAATTCTATGAAAACATTTCCTTTGGTAGTGGAACTATTTCTTCCTTTATGAAAAAGACTAAAATAGACCTAGATGGTAAAACATTAGGATCTGCTTTAAAAATTCCATTTGAAGGGTTTTAGAAATTCTCCCTAGTGAACGCGGATATAAGATTGGCCTAATCCTTAATATAGATGACACTAAAGCTAGTAAGATTGAAACGTTAGATGCAAATATGTTATCTATTAAAAATCGGCTTTTCCATAGTATCATTGCTAAGATTCTCGCCCCTCGTGCTGGATCATTTAATGTGGTAAATGATAGGAACATTTGCTTAATGTATGATATCTTAATAGAAGACCCTGTTGATTTACCTGAATTAATGATGACCGTTATGAGAGAATCTTTGTTCAGATCTAAGGCTGCTTTGCCCTACGGAATGTTTCTCACATATGTTTTTGAGTTTTTTGGTATTAAACTTAAAGGAGAAACTGCAGTGGCATTACGTCACTCTGACGTTTTTAATGCTCATTCACTGCACCGTATGGATTTTGCTAAAAGGGATGGTATTTGGTTAAAAGTTAGATCTAGAACAGGATAATCTAGTATGCCATCGCCTACTGTGAATCAACCTGCCTGTTCCCCTCAAAACTTTTTCACTTATGACTTCAGCCAACCTAATCCGTATCTTGCTGCTATGACAGCTGAGCAAAACCCTTTTCTACCTGATCCACCTGAAATCAATGTTTCTGGATCATCTTTTCGCAATGACAACCCTGCTCCTGCTCCTTTTCCAACTATTAGATTATGTGATGATCAACTTCGTCATATTATCAATGAATTGACCCTTGCCACTTCTAGTCGAAGCTCTAGTGATAGTGCTTCTTCTGTCAATGATCAGACTCTTGTACAACATATTTCTTCTATTTTTGAAAACATATCTGAATTTAAACTCATTCTTGAAAGGCTTGTTCATGATGTGAACATTCTTAATGGGAGAGTTTTTCATCACAATGAATCTGTCATGGAACGGATCTTGAAGGAGGTAAATTTACTTAAAAGCAAGCTTGAAAACTTTGAGACTAAGGCAGAGTGGGTAGAATATCAAATGAGATCGAGCCAGACCCAAACCTAGGATGCAGCAAACGCTGTTGATCATTGGACTGCAACCCTCTCAAGGCTGAGTCAACTCATGGAGACTCTCATCACTTGTTCTGCCGCCTCTGCACCTGAAGCTTCTTTTTCTCATCCGCACCTTTTCACTCCACCGTCACGGCCCTCCTCCGTCAAGCCTAAATCTTCAAGCAAGACAAAAGTTTCTTCCATGCATATTTCTTCATCTGATGACAACAAGTGATTGTACTTAACTTATGTGGTTTTGTAGTATTTGAACAAACTTGTTATGCTTGTTTATGTTTATGTTCTATGACTTGAAACAATGACATGTAATATCTATTGTCTTGTACTGATTTGCATGACTGTTTTAATTATGCAATGAATGTTAACATCTCCTTGATCTATTATGCTTAAAGTTATTGCAAGACTCTTCAAACTTCTTTTTGATTAATGACAAAAAGGGGGAGAAGAATGTAGCTTGCATACATTAAAGAATGGAGTAAAGTAGTAACTCCATATATTCGGGGGAGAAAAGAAAAAGATTTTACTTATTTAATTTGACAGGGGGAGAAATTAATGTTTTCTGATTACTCCTGTTTACTTATTAAACTTCCATATATACACTTGCTCTTTATATGCTTAAATGTTTTGTCATCATCAAAAAGGGGAAGATTGTTGACCCCAGATTGATTTTGATGATTACAAAATAAATTAAGTAATTCTAAGATTGATACAGGAAGTTCGGTCGCCTTGCAAGTAAGTATCTTCATGCAAAATTGACTGATAAGAAATACTTTGCTTTAGATATTTTTATTTTTGCTTGAAGTTAACTGGTTAGCTAGCTTGTTCTTTCAATTAGCTAGCTGGCATGCCCCTCAGCTAACTAAAATTCTCGCCACAGTGATTGGGCTGAACGATCTTGTATTTTAGCTAGATGTTTAGCTAGCTTGTTAGCTAGCTGAAGTTTCTTCAGCTAACTAAAATGCTCGTCTCAGTTAGATGGCCAAACGTCCTCCTTTTTTAGCTAGCTGGTGAGTTAGTTTATTAGCTAGCTGGAGCCCTTTCAGCTAACTAAGAAACTTGTCTCAGGTGCCTGGCCGAACGTCCTTTTCTTTTAGTCAACTGGTGAGCTAGCTTGTTAGCTAGCTGGAATTCCTTCAGCTAACTGATTTGCTCGTCACAATGCATTAGCCGAACACCCTTCAATTTTAGCTAGCTGGCTGGATGTCTTGTTAGCTAACTGAAACTCCTTCTAGTTAACTGATGTTTCTTTTAGTTAACTGCTTAGCTAACTATTTCATCCTGGAGCTAACTACTCAGCTAACTGATTTTCACAGGGAACGTCTCAGCCGTGGGGATTCAAAATTCAGTTAACTAAAGAGCTAGCTGACTGTTGGTTAGTTAGCTGGAGAGTTAACTATTATATCAGAATGGATGGCTGCCCTTTTGCTCAGTTAGCTGGAGAGCTAACTAAGCTGGATGGACAACACATTGCTTTTGCTTCTAGTTAGCTCATGAGCTAACTAGCCATTCTTCAGTTAGCTATTCAGCTAACTAGCTGTCTTGTTCTTCTCCTGCAGCCGAGTGGATTTCAAATTAAGTTAGCTGGAGAGATAACTATGATAGCATGAATTTTTCTCTCTCGTTACTTTTTCTCTGTTAGTTAGCTAAAGAGCTAACTGACTTTCGCTTAGTTAGCTGCCAAGCTAACTGATGTGCTGCCTCAGGACGATTCTTTTGTTGTGACCTCTATGGTTAGCTAACTGATTAGCTAGCTGAGGTTTCTTGCTTTACTCTTGGACGATGGCATTCATATCCTCAGCTACGTGGAGCCTCTTTTTTTTCCACCGCCACCTAAGCTTTTAAGAGTGCTCTTTCTCTCTCTCTCTCTCTATTGCTATTTCAAGCTATATTTAACTTTTGATTTTGAATTTTTACAGTGCTCATCCTTCCTCAAATGGAGATCTGCATTCAATGCTTAAGGGAAACATGTTTAACGGTTATATTTTCTTCCTGTTATTATTTCCATTTATTTCTTATGTATCTAACGGATATCTTCTTGTTAGATGGATATAAATAGCTGGGATTAGAAGCACACCTAGATGATTTTTGGAAAAGAAATTTCAAAGAGAGAAAAATCCAAGAAAAGAGCCTTCATTACATATTTGTTAAGTGGTTGCTGGGCATTCAAGTTCATTCCTTGCTCCGAAAGGTCGTCCGAATCATTGAGGCTTTTCAAGCATTCAAGACTTCAGCTGCTTCAACCTAGTTCATTTATTGCTGAGTTTATTGCTTCAAAAGTTGTAAAGTATTTTCCGAATATTTGCTCATTGTAGGAGCTTCTCCTTTATATTCTGATTATCTTGTAAAAGGGTTAGTGAACCATGGTTTGTTGTTGGCTTCCTTGTGCCATTGAAACAAGAGGACTAGCCTAGGTTTGGCTAGGGGTTTTTGGCTTCCTTGTGCCGTGAAACAAGAGGACTAGCCTAGGTTTGGCTAGGGGTTTTTGGCTGCCTTGTGCCGTATAAACAAGAGGGCTAGCCTGGTTCGGCTAGAGGTTGTAATCGTTGTGATACGATTAGTGGAATTCCCAAAGATGTTGGGGAGTGGATATAGGTGCTGAGTTTGGCACCGAACCACTATAAACTTCTGTGTGTTTGTGGTTGTTTGCTTTTTTGTTGTTATTATTCTGTGCACCCACTTCACCGCTGCAAATCAAATTAGGGTTAAAAGCACATATATCTGCATAGCTATTAAATTTTTTAAATAACCCAATTCACCCCCCTCTTGGGTTACTACATTGGGCAACACCCATCCCAATCCATACAAAGTTTCTTGGATAGATTCAACATCCATCCCATTAAATCCAGATGTCAAGTTCCCATTCAAATCCAATCTATCATGAACAAGTCTGGTGCGATGTACTACCCATGGGCGTAAGTAGCATCATTTTGGGTAGACCTTGGTTGTATGATCATGATGCAACTTTATATGGTCAATCAATTCTTGTGCTTTCAACCATCTAGGGAAAAAGCTTATCATTAACTCGACCCCACCTAAGGACAATATCAAGAAAGGGTCTAGTGATTTGAAAGAGAAGAAACAAGATCTGAATTTGATCAGTGTCAAGGAAATAGAGAAAGAAATCAATGAAGATCACCTATGTGGATTTTGGCACTTAAAGAAAGTCGGAATGAAGATCCTAAGGAACCACCTCAAGAAGTCACAAAGATCTTAGAAGACTTTAAGGATGTATTCCCAGAAGATTTACCCAATCACCTGCCCCCACTTAGGGATATTCAACATACAATTGATCTAGTCCCAGGAGCCACCTTGCCTAACCTATCACTATAGAATGAATCCTACTGAGCACGCTGAGCTACAAAGACAAGTTGGAGATCTCCTCCAGAAAAAGTTTATTAGGGAGAGTTTAAGTCCTTGTGCAGTACCTGCCCTACTGACCCGAAGAAGGATGAAACTTGGAGAATGTGCATCGATAGTCATGCCATAACAAAATTACGGTCAAGTATCGATTTCCTATCCCTCGCCTTGATGATATGTTTGACATGATGAGCGGAGCCACTATATTTTCAAGATTGATCTTAACAGTGGTTATCACTAGGTTAGGATCAAACCTGAGATAAGTGAAAAACTGCATTCAAAACTAAGGATGGTCTTTATGAGTGGTTGGTTATGCCCTTTGGTTTATCAAATGCCCCTAGTACATTTATGAGGATCATGACTCAAGTTTTAAGACCTTTCATGGAAAATTTGTTGTAGTATATTTTGATGACATCCTCATCTATAGTAAGACTAGGGAAGACCATTTAGATCATCTTAGACAAGTCTGTTACACCCTTAGAAAGGAAAATCTATATGCTAATCTGAAGAAGTGCGAATTCATGACTAACAGAGTAACCTTTCTAGGTTTCATTGTTGCTACTAATGGTGTTTCTGCTGATCCCGAGAAAATTAAGTCCATAGTCGAGTGGCCCGAACCCAAGAACATACATGACGTCTGTAGCTTCCACGGTCTTGCCACCTTCTATAGGAGATTCATCCAAGGGTTTAGCACCATTGTTGCCCAATCACGGATTGTCTTAAGAAAAAAATTTTGAATGGACCAAACAAGCTAATAAAGCCTTCCTTGAGATTAAAGGAAGAATGACACAGCACCAATCTTAAGGTTGCCTGACTTCTCTAAGTTTTTGAGGTTGCTTGTGATGCCTCTGGGATTGAAATTGGTGGAGTTTTAAGTCAAAAGAACCATCCGGTAGCTTTTTTTAGCGAGAAACTAAATGGCGCAAAGTTGAGATATTCCACCTATGACAAGGAGTTATATGCGGTAGTTCAGGCTTTGAAATATTGGAGACATTACTTGTTACCGCAGGAGTTTGTTCTATTTTCCGATCATGAAGCCCTCTGATTCCTTAGCTCCCAAAAGAAGTTAAACCCTAGGCATGGAAAATGGGTAGAGTACATCCAAGCTTACACCTTTGTTCTAAAACACCGTGCTGGTTCTGACAATAAGGTTGCCGATGCTTTAAGTCGACGTTCTATGCTCTTGACGTCCGTAAGTACTGAAGTCACAGGATTTGATAAGTTGAAGGAATAGTATAAAAGTTACCCTGACTTTAGTGAGATTTTTGAATCTGTCAGTCTAAGGCCTTCTAGAGAATACAAAGACTTTACTCTTCATGATGGGTTCCTTTTTAAAGGATAAGTTGTGTATTCCCCGAACCTCAATTAGGAATTCTTGATTTGGGAAATCCATGCCGGAGGTTTAGCGGGCCATTTCGGAAGGAATAAAACTATTCTAGCTTTGGAGGAACAATTCTTTTGGCCCAGCTTAAAACGAAATGTTGCCCAAGTCGTAGCCCAATGTAGGACATGTTGTTGCTAAAATGCAAAAACAAAACACTGGACTATACACCCCTTTACCCATCCCTGATCGACCTTGGCAAGACATCAGTATGGACTTTGTGTTGGGACTACCAAAGGCCTTAAGGAGACACGATTCCATTTTTGTGGTAGTCCATAGATTTTCTAAAATGGCATATTTTCTGCCTTGTTCCTAGACCTTTGATGCATCAAAAGTGGCCAAGTTATTTCTAGATGAAGTGGTTAGATTACACGGGTTACCTAAAACCATCATGTCTGATAGGGATGTTAAGTTCACCAGTTACTTTTGGAAAACCCTATGGCACCTGCTAGGAACCAAGTTAAACTTTTCTACCATTATCACCCCCAAACTGATGGTCAAACAAAGTTGTAAATAGAAGTCTTGGAAATATGTTGAGATGTTTAGTGGGAAAACATACTGGAAATTGGGACCTTTTACTGCCACGTATAGAGTTTGCCTATAATAGTTCAGTTAACAGATCCACTGGAAAAAGTCCTTTTGAGATTATTCATGGGTACAAATCAAGAAAGCCAATAGACCTCATTCCATTGCCCATGCTTGTACGAACATCAGAGTCTGCTGAGTCATATGCACAACACATTAGGGATTTACACAAAGAAATTAGCGAGAAAATCCATATAAGCAATGAGAGTTACAAGCATATGGCTAATTCCCATAGAAGAGCAAAAGAATTTCATGTAGGAGACTTTGTCATGATAAGGCTCAGACCTGAACAGTTTCCAAAGGGAACTATGAAGAAACTACACGCCTATGGTGCAGGTCCTTTCAAAATAATAAAAAGAATTGGACCTAATGCTTATATACTGAACCTACCTTCTGACTTTGGTATTAGTTCCACCTTTAATATTTCAGATCTGGTAGAATACAAGGAACCAACAATGAATCCCAGTGAGTTTTTAGGACCTGATCCATCCCTTGAGAGTGAACCAATCCAGAGTGTCCACCAGCCACTAAGCGAGAAAGAATTGAACGGATATTAGATGACAAGATTGTCACTACCCGAAATAAAGACTATCAACGCTACTTGGTCCATTGGCAAGGTAGACCTGATTCTGAAGACTCATGGATCACTCAAGAAGAACTGCAAAGGATCGATCCAGATCTGCTTGAATATTACCAAAGCCAAAATGATCCATACTCGTCAGGGCCGAGTTTTTTTCACCCGGGAAGAATTGATGGGGACATCAGCAAGAAGAAAAGGTTGCAGACGGACACTCTTTGGTTTTGTAGTTAATCTACTTTCCGCATGTTCCACTTACTCGAGCCAAGAGTTTCAATTGGCAACTCATGCTGCAAAATTTCAACTTCTGCCAAGTCTCAAAGTATCGACACTTCCTGCCTTGAGTCAACACTGCTATCAAGACATCAAGTCTTCTCTTTGGAAGTCAAATCTTGGAGGACACATGGAGGTATCTGATGATGACACATGGCAACTTAGAAATCAAATCTTGGAGGACCCATGGAGGTATCTGATGATGACACATGGCAAACTAAGGAGGTGCCACATGGAAGCTGGTGCAACCAAATTTGTTAGGGATTCATTGTAATTAGTTAGCTATATCATAACTAATCCTTAGATTGTTATGATCTTTTAGTTTTTTGGGCTGAAATTTCTGGAAGTCCTTTGTCCTATAAATAGGCCAAGCTTTCCCTCTTGTAGATATGAAGTTTGAGAAATAAAATCAAGTTTATTTGATTTCTTTTGCCAAGTGCCTTGTTCATCTTTGAGTATGAAGAGGGTGAGATGCTCTTAGTTTGAGTTGAGGCTCGTGTTTCCCTAGTCTTAGATCTAAGTCACTCCTTGAGGGAGAGGGTGAGAGGCCCAATTTGATACTCTAAACCATTCTACCAAGGTTCCATATAGTTTTAGGAAGAAGGACAAGTGCTACCCAAGTCTCAGCAAAATTTTTCAAATCCTTCCTTTCCTTGTTCGATTTTTTTTATTTCCTTCAATTCCTTTGCCTCCACGGTCTTACTTCTGATCACTTGCAGGTTCTCTTGAGGATGTTAGAGTTGAGGATGATGGCTCCATGTCAAGGATCAAGTGCCAAGGTGAGTTCTTAAGTAAGGAGTGTAGATCTTGTCAACCAACCCTCAATTCTTTGAGTGTTGAGTGCATCCCTTCTACTTTAAGATCTTACTTCATTGTTGAAAAAAAAAAAAAAAAACCTCTTGGTCCTTTAGATCTGAAGTTTTAATGGTGGCTTAACTTAGTTTGAAGGTTTCCATACCTTTAGATTCTAATCTTTTTATTTTTTTGAAAGAAGCTTGCACAAGGGTGTTTAGATTTCTGCTTTTGGTTTGATGTTCTTCATTTCTCCATGCATGAATTCAGCCATAGCTTGGGCTCAAATGTTCATTAAGGGTGGTAATCACTTAAAACACATCACCATCCCCTCATTCCACCAATTTTTTTTCGTGCCCCATCAATATGTGCCTATAAATAAATGAGATTTATTTTTTTAATTAATTTAAAAATTTTTTAATATTATTTTTGCATGCATGTTTTGATGCTTTATAAATATAAAAATTCTGGATTATTTAAATGTGATTTTAAATATTGTATAAGTATTATATACAAAGGATAATATTTAAAGTAAAATAATCTAAATCTGTTCATAATTATAAATTAAAGTTTGGATCTTTAATTTAAAATTACTAGCACTGTTCATTACATTCTGAATGAAGCGATCTTATCTGGATTGTTGATAATGAGATTATCGGAATGAAAGTACTTTATATAATTTGATAAATAGGACTGAAACGTGATTAATTATGAATCTCTAATAAATTTCGTTGTTAAAATATATATTCAAAATTAATCAATGATGGTCATATATGAATCGATCTTAATTCTGAGTAATTAATAGCTCTATTTATTGTATTATATTTTTTGACATGCTGGATAATGACACATAAACATAGTGTCAAATTCTTGGTATATTGGAAATATAATAACATAAGTAGCCGAAAATATTAATATACAAGAAGAAATCGTAAAAAAAGTCAAATGGATGGGTCCCATAAGTGTTGATTCGGGCTTGAATAATAAGAGCGCTCAATTTATGGTTAGATCATAATATATTATTCATTATAAAATCAATGGTACTTATGGAGAAAGATATAATTAAAGAGGTTAACGAAAAATGCCTAGCTTTAATTATGAACTGTTTATGGAGGATTGATTTATATGTTTTCAAATCCTTTTGAATATAATTAATTTTATAATTTTAAGAGTGCAGTTTCAAATTATTAGTGGAGTAATTTGAAATTAATAATTTTGATATTTTAATTAAGATGTTAATTGAATATCAAAATTATTGAAGCTTAAAAGTATAATGTCCATAGTTCCCTGTATGGCTCCATTAAATTATATGAACTTTATGGTATGTTGGATTGAGTTATTAATTTGGAATTAAAAATTTTAAATTAATTTACACATAAAAATTAATAGGATTAATTTTTATTTTAAATAATATGATTATTTAAAATAAATTTAAAATTATTTTAAATTAAAAATTATATGATGTGCTAGGAATACATTGTATGCATGTTTCACAAGGAGGGTCCATGTGAAAGTTATTTTATTATTGAAGAAATATATGAGATTATCGAAGAGATTTTCTCTTTTGGATATCATCCCATGATAAAGATATCAAAAGAAACCAACAATGGTTATTGGATAGATATATGCGATTATGGACTAGATTCTCTCTCTCCCACATCACTTCACGTTAAAGTAATCTCCAAGAGTTAAAAGTTATCTTTAATTTTTTAATTAATTAATTAATTAATTAAAAATGGGTGGTAGTTATTATTCTCGTAGGATATAAGATTCACGAAAGAAAAATAATGGAGGATGATTATCATCACCCACATAGAGTTTTCTTCTTCATCTTCACTTTTTCTTATTTATATATGATTTAAAGTCTTTCTCAAGATTAATTATCCCAATGTTTTGGCTCTCTAGCAAGTCAAGGCTTCCTTAAATTCAGTTTGTGGGGCTTGAGCAGTGCTTCCATCCTAGGGGGCCCATCGAGCCCCACTCCCCTTCACTGTTGTTTAGCTAGACCCTGCAACATCTTCACTTGCTTGGGTTGTCCACTATTGATGTTGATGATGTTATACTTGCGCCTTTTTGAAACCGATGTCAAACCACATCGGTTTTACAACATTAGCATGAAAGATAATTTTTTAAAAAAATTAAAATAAAAATATTATTTGATGTCTATCATGGCAGTTAAAAAGCAT